>CM023359.1:3703041-3789619 GCA_013282895.1 Eriosoma lanigerum
TAGTTGTACCTTTAAGTACATGTGACAGTATCAATAAATTGAAAATTCTTTTTGGTTGAATTTTACACAGTTTGAATTTTTTTTTGTTATTACATTTGTCGGGAAACGATTTCGAAAGGCCAGAAAAGCTCATGCATATTAATATTGAATAAACTAATTAATTAACAATAGATTAGATCGACTTTTTCGAATGCAATGATTTATTTAGATTGCTTTTGAATATTGATTATAATACAACACAACGCTATTGTATACCATCATCGTTATCGTCTAAACTCTCAGACGTTCGAATGGGATAATGGACGAAGAAGGAACGTCCTGAACTATAATATAGCAACCGGTCGGTTTTTCGTTTGTGTTTCATTTTGTAAATTCGAAACGTTTCAGCGGTTTTCTCTTGTCGACTGCGATAACATTATACCGGGTATAAAGTATGTATATTATAACATGGTCGTCCATTCAGCGTCCTGTACACACTCACGAACAAAACAATATTATTATTATTATTATTATTATTATTATTATATTCCATATTCGCGCGTTCGTTTCGCGCCCACGAATTAATTTTTGCATTCGTACCGGACGCATTAAAATATAATGATTTGTGCCGACACATCTTCGCTTGACACAGATTCCTCAGATGAGAGAAGTGTGTACCCGTGTTATACATACACAGGAGAGTTTGTTAGCGACGTGACTGAAGTGTGTTCTCATATTCGTTACACTCGAGACGACGTGTACCTGCCTATATTTATATTATATTATAAGGTTCTTTGCGTTAGGGCGACGAGATACAAATGAAAACATTTTCACTACTATATATAATAATAATAATAATAATAATAATAATAATAATAATAATATATGGTATTATTTATTATTATACGGACCGGACGAGATTGGTTTACGAGACGTTTTTATTTATTTATTTTTTTAAGTAAGTTAAGATAGAATCGCCGTATACAATATAGAATGCGACACGGATCACATTTACCGCCCATCGCCATCTCGAACATTTATGGAATTTTAATAGGTATGCTTCATAATTTCAAAATTAGGATCGTGTCGCATCTCACCGATTCAACAGGTTATTCAATTGTAATATTATGAATCGGTATTGGTTTGGTTAAAACAATCCAACGGTACAAATTATACCTATTATATTCATGATGTATTTGAACAATAGTTTAGCTAATTTTCGTAGCAAGCTTCTGAAATTATAAAACGCGTACTTACATTTAAAACTATAGGGATATTAGCTCTTACATTTCGATTAGCTAAATTAAATCTAATTAAAAGAAATATCATTAATTAATATCAGCATTATTTATTATTACACAGCTATAATGAAAATAAGAAATGCGCTTATGATGTGATAAAATCCAAAGACTTTTTTATTACTTTTTTCGTAAAAACGAAGTTAATACATTATTATTTAAGTGACAAATAATGTATATAATCATATTATATGCGCTTTAATAATTTCACATTATTACACAACACAATGATTTATGATTGTTAAGTTTTTTAATTAACATAAAGGTATATTTTTTGTATAGAACAATATGGAGGTATTGTAACATTATTTGCATTTCACAGTGATAATATATAAATATATATTTATATATATACATATACATATAACAATAAAAATATGTATGTTATACTTGGAATTATTTGTATTATTGTAATACTTTTACAATTAATGTGTGCAATTATTATATTAGATTTTATTCTGTGGACAAGAAATAATTAAAACAAACAATAATAATCAAAAGTATTATTTATATGTTTACGATAATACCACATCATTTTTTACAATTGTTAGTAGATATTATATGGTACAATAAAACCCTGCAAATAAAATAATATAAAAATTTATATTATATATAATATTAAAGTTTTCCTCATTTAGTTAATATTTAGACAATCCTTATATTTATATCTTATTATTATCCTTTTTATATCATAATATTACTTCTACGATTGTTATATCACAATAGAAAAATTAAAAGTGTTATGTAAATTAATTGTTTAAATGTATGAATTAATTAAACATATTTCAAACAGTATAATTTCTTTGAGTAATTAAAATAATAATACCTTGTCTATAGAAATCGATAATTGTATTAGTTACCTACTTTTATTTTATTATTTGTTTTTAAGTACCTAATAGAAGAAGACTCCGTTTAAAATATTATATTATTAGAATTTATTAAAATACTAAAGAAACCACGTAAACAAAATATTAACAAACATCGTTAAAAATAAATTTGGGCTATCTAAAAATATGCGCTCTACGTAATCAAAAAAGCAGAAAGATCAATTCTGGACCGTCCTCGGAGAAATTAAAGATTTATATACTTAAAATTTTAATGTAATGATATTGCATTCGAAAATACAATTCTGAGTGAAACTCAGTCAAATATACAATATATTATACTGATATACTGATAAAATCCTACATTTTTCCACGTGTGTAAACTACCTATGAGATTACTCAAAATAATTATTAAGGCCCTACGATCAAAATAGAATTAGTTATCACAAAATATTTAAAATCAAATTAACGAAAATTGTAATTTTGTAGTTTTTCCGTCATTTCTTGGTAGTTTTTCTTTTCCCAAGGAAAAACTTTTAAGAAATTCAAAAAATAAGGAAAATAATGTTCTAAGTAGTTCAAATTTGCAACAGAAAACCTATTGTGGTAATCGAACTATTATTTCTTATAATTATTATATTATTTCTTTAAAAGTGTTTTAAGACATAAAAAAAAAAAAACATTTTTGCAAAATATAAAATTAAACAATATACGAGCGATCAAAAGAATATAAATGTGTTTTGGAATGTTAAAAATTCGATAAAATGTTTTAAAAAGTGTTTTCCTCGGTGACGCAGACGCCAGTAATTAATTGGTCAAAAATACCTTCGTTTTTGCAAAATTAATGTACCTAATTTATCTATTAAATTTCTTCTAATAATTCTGATATTATTAAACTATAGTTTAAAAATTAGCATTTATAATATGATTGTTAATGAATATATAAATATTATATATATATATATATATATAACAATGAAAATATAAACACACAGGAGACAACATATTATTATATGCAAATTAAATTAATTACTAATATCAGTATTTCAGGGTACTATAATGAATACGGAATTCACTTATTCGTAAATCGTAAATATTACACATGTTCAGACTTAATTGAACAAAATCGTTATGATCATTTTTACAAATTGATCGATTTTAAGTACATTCGATAAAATTCCAAAAATGGCTACAAAGTGAAAACACTTCAGTTGTTCACAAATCAACATCGTTTTCGGGTTTCCTTAAGAAATCGAATGCGACTGACGTATGTAGGAAAACAGTCTCACGTGGCGTGGCGTCTGGGAAAACGTACCTTTAGCGGAAACATATCATGGCAAATTCGTATAGGAATAAAAAATACGATTTTACCTATTATCAATATTTTTTTCACTTTTACAAAAACATTCAAAATAATACCTAGACACAAGAATGACAATTAACTTGTTAAGTACTAAAATAGCATTTATTTTTTTCCCCAACTCTGCCGCGTCTGCGTACAATAATGACTTTGGAATTTTTTTAATAACAATGCGCTATAAATAATAGTCGATTTCACTGCTTCCAACGTACACACTAGCTCGACGCTAGATCATTAATCTGGCCGCGCGTTATTATATATCCTAAATTATATTCGCAAATGAACACTATTTCATACGAGAATACGTTTCTTCGGCATTTATGCATCACGAATTTTTATACATATTTTATATTTACGCTCAACAAGTAGGTCACTCATGAATGTTGCGCGTGTTATTACTTTTGTTCGGAAATAATTCGAGAAGCGCAATTTTCCAAATTATAATCCGGGCGCCTTTATTGCATCCGTTAATAATGTATAAATAAACAATGAAATGTATACGCCTGTTTGGTATTCGCGTGCGATTCGTGAAAAGTGAAACTCAAAAACGATTTCCGTACACACGATAAAACATTAAGGACATAGTTGAACGTTTGTATAATAAAAGCGTGTGCGAGGAAAACGTATCAAGAAGTCTTTGATTTTATAGCAAAAATATAATTATTCCTACAATCGTCGATCGCTTTAAAATGTTTGATAATGTACAATAACTGTAATAATTAAAATAATCTGTATCCGAACAAATATAGATCTTTTCGTTTTTCATAAATAAAATGTATAATTCAAGTTATAAATTATTACCACCGCTAGTTCAGATTTTAAGCAAATTATAATAATAATTAATAGATCTATGTGTATAGTGAATGTAGGAATTAAATAAAAAAATTAAATATATATAGAGGTCCTATTTTGGTTGCTACTTGTTATAGACTAATAGTAACTTTAAAATTTACTAAACATATTGGTGCATATTATTTGTATCATATTTAACACATTTTTAATACATATAATTCAGTCTTTAACAATAATACTCCAAAACCTTTGTGAAGAGGGAAATCTAAAAATAATTTTGTCTTTTTATTTTTATTAATTTGTTAATTAAAACTTAGAACACATTTTATCATTATATTATACGAAAAGCTCGAATAATTTTGTCTGAATCATAAATAATAAATTAAACAATAGAAAACACATGCACTTAAAATGCATAAAAAACACGACGCTTAAAATATATACTTTTAACGAGATAGAAAACAAAAACGATAAAAGTACATTTAAAACTTGTTGTTTGGATACAGTTCCTATTTAGTTTCTCTGTTATACTCGTTACGGGATTACGCACCTAATGAATTATTAAATCACACAAAATAGTACATTTAACGCACATTATTATTAAATTGTAAACAACTAAACCTTATTAATTTAATATGAAAGTCACTTAAAATATTTAATATATATATATATATATACAATAATTAGTACATAATAAGTATATTTGAGGAAAAAACAAGAATATTAATAAAAACATAACCTTATGTTCTTACCTACACTAACCTTATCTACTTGAAATGGGAAACCCGTTAGTTAATTTGAGTATCTTTTTTATATAAAACGTTTTTGGTCATAAAAATTGGGTCATACGACCAGGCACAATACAGGGGAATTTAGGGGTTCAAACCCTCTCCCCACTTCAGAAATATAAAGTAAGTATATGTATAGTATATACATTATAACAAACATTAAAACTTTATATATAAATTGTACAACTGTAGTTTATTTTATAAAAAAAAATAGCATACTATTATTATAATTAATGTTAGTATAAATATATATTTTGTACTATAGAATATTATCATTAAATTAATAATATAATTATGTAACTTTTTTACGTATATTAAAAAAAATGTTAACTCCCCCGGAAATTGATCCTGAATACATGCCCACATACGACAAAAATGAAATAAACGTGACTATGAGATTAAAAAAATAGCATCCCTTTTAATGATTGAATTCAATCTAACCCAATCTTCTTTGGAAGTTGAAAAAATTAGAAGGGGTATGCTAAACAATTTAATATTATTAATTATATAATATAATAATAATAATATATAATTAATATTTAATAATATTAAAATGTAAAAATAATTTTTATGATCACTTGAAAATAATGATATTATATTGATAGATTATAATATAGATTAATATTAGTATGATAGAAGAAGAGGTAGCTAGTAGTTATTCACAAAAGATAGAATTAAAATATTATAAATATTATATAAATCTTAGTAAATTGGTAAAAGATATTATGTTTGATTTTAATCAATTCCACATAAATCATTTATAATCATTTATAACTAACATGCAAAAATAACAAAATAAAAATGTATCAAATAAAACATAAACAATATATCAAAACAATACTCAATCAATATTTAATAAAACAATTGACTGAGTGTTAATGATAGTATTTCACTGGCATATCTTTAAGCCTTTTTTTGTTTATTTTTTCATTATATAATACTTCATTATATAACCATAAATCTACAGTAGGTACATTAGTATCGAACCTTACTATACCAAGTTATTATAAAAACGTTATAAAAATAATATGTAATATAGCCTATAAAGACAATACGCATTGATTAATTATAAATAGTTGTCATAAATAAAAATATTATTAATTTTATATTGTTGAGTTTTTACTGTTTTTAGGTCTTTCTCCTTTGACCGTACGTAATTTTTTCCTGTTCTATTTTGTTTGTTAACATATTTTTGAACTATAATTAATATAATTATAATATTGTGACCACTGGTTCTATTAAAAATACAATATAAAAAGATGAAAATATTCTTACAAAGTCGTCTTTTATCAACAATACGAGCGTATGAAAATGCAACCTAGATCCCAGCCCGTGTGTTTCGCAAAAATAAAAACTTGTCCCCACAAAAGAAGTCGCAACTCATCGTCGTCCGTTAACTCGTATCGTGGTATAATAATAAAATATTAAAAGGGTAGAGAAAAACACGATAGGTAACCGCGGTAAGCGGTATGTGTATATCATAATATAAAGCGTATTATTATTATAATATCTTGTATTATTATCAATATTTTCTAAAGACTTATATTATACAGTATACACTTGTCATAATCCCAAAAATGTCGGTTCGACCCAAATAATATTGATATGACGTACCTATACAATACCCATCTGTATTAATAATAATAATAATAAAATAAATATAACGCGTCCTTGCGCACGCACGCACGTCGTTTTTGTTTTTTACGTAAACGGAAAAGAATAATATGACGAATAATACGAAATGGGTCCACAAGAAACATACCTACCGTGGTAACAAAATGAATAGAAAAAGAGTGATTGAGTACCTATAGTATACCTAGTATTATAGGTATATGTGAATAATACAATATCTCATATATTTCATATTATTATCACAATATTTTTCGTTGAATATTACACAGAGTGATCAGAATATCGCGTTACTAAAACAGTGAGTATTCCATTGTTTTTTTCTGTGTTTTATACATTATTTTTTGTAAAGACTTTTGATACTGCGATCACACTGTAGGGTACAAACTATAAAATAATACATAAATATATGACGACGACGGTCTCGATGGGAACTGTTCGAAACGAATCGCTCGGCGGAAAATATTATAGTAAATACCATACGCGTCGCCGACAATAATAATAATAATAATAATTATTATTATTATTATTATTAGGACCGGATGAAAGGAAATCTTTCTCGCGCAAAGAAAACGATGTTTAATAACCGACTCGGTAATTTGCGCCTACGCGACAATACGCGAAACTCGGTCGTTGATTATTATTATTATTATTATTATTATTACTATTTGTATCTCATTTTGACCGGGCGACATAAGAAAATAAAATAATACGGAACGGACGGACGGATGTTTTTAAAAGAATAGAAAAAAAGAAAGAAACAATACGTCACGACGAAACTTAAACGATGGCCGTTCGTCGTCGTCGTCGTCGATTTTCACAGCAACATCATATTATATATTATTATTATTATTATTATTATATTATTTTTCATACGTAAAATATAATATTATATTTAAGTATATCGGCAACGTGTATTTATACGTCGCCGTCGTCCCAAATTATTTATTATTACATTTTAAAATGGAATGCACAAAATAATAACATTTTTTTTTTTTTTGAAAATTACATATTCTGACAACCCCAACACTGCCATTCCGGGTCGATGATCAGGGGAAAATGCAAAGGGGGGGTTTAAACACCCCTCGAAATATCAGGAACAAAAAGCAAATTACCTGACCTACAAATGTATTACTAAGTTGTAATTACAATTTGTACTATAAAACGATTTCTAAATAATATTATAATGATTAATTTATGAATATATAATTTATGATAATTATGAATATTTTACATTTTTTCAAAAACCACTTCCTGCGTTCGCCCCTGACGACGATAGACCCTTTTCATTCAGCGATTTTACAACATAACCTATTATGTTTATATAGGTATTTTATATGTTTTTAATTACAATATCTCGTGTCCTTATGTACAGTAAGGTTAATCTAAATTGTTACAAACATAATAAATTAATTCTGAGGTTAATAATTATATTTTTGCAATATTAATATATAATATATTTATTATAAATGTTACTACTTATATTTATAGAATTAATAGATTTATCTATAATACAAATTTTGAAAACAACAACAAAGGTCAAAAGGAGATTGATATAAAAGGAAGACAAAATAGAGACCACCGTAATTATTGTAAGTACTTCGATAGATAACCACATAACATGACCATAGATACAGGCGACGATGACGTCTTGTTATTTGTATTATTATACAGAATATTTATGAAATGATAATGAACATTTTTATTAATTTCAAACAGTTATAATAAAATTCACTTTAATAAAATAGACGATTATTGAGCTTAATTTTTAAAGAACTAAATGAACACATATTGGTCTCAACAAGTTGATCACGTTGGAACACTACCGGTTCTAAATGAGCCACATAGAACCAAAACAGCTTAACCCACAAAAATGTGATTATACAGGACGGGCAATTATAGTTTTGATTATTTTTCAAACATTATTTTTTATTAAATCCACTATAAGAAAAATAATAAATACTCTTTAGTATGCATAATTCCTTGCCTTTTAGTATAAAGCACTGACACATTTAAAGGCCATTTTATCATTGATAATAATAATTTAAGTATCAATGCCAAAACAAATTTACAAAATAATTATTTTTGAAGGTTAAGTTACCATAGTAGTTTTGAAATATTATGTCATTCTAAAATATTTTATCATATAAAATTTAAAAATAATTTTTTGTGTGTTGAGCTGTTTTGGTTCTATGCGCCTGAAATAATGAAGGAAATTTGGCGAAACAACGCGCGGCGATACGCTTTTTCTGATGTCCATAATTTTTCAAGAGAACGAAAAACCGAACGGATAGTATAGTTTTTATTTTCCTTTTTATTATAGAAATTAACTTTTTAAGTATGATATTATATTTTATTTCCAAATGAAATTAGTGTAATTTGTATTCTACTTATTTGTTTTCTACACCATCGACGCGCGTATTATAAATGTTCGTATTTCTTAAGAATTTCTAACTCTTGTTGAACACTTTGTACATCGATGTACGTTCAGTGTTTGTACTCGAAATTCCTCTCTCACACAAAAACACACAGACGTTATCGCTAATACAGTAATACCACGGTCAATATTATATTTACGGCCTGACACGATTTCGGGAAATGAAAACGTGATATTATTAACGGTTGTCAATGCAACTGGCGAGCGCCCGAAATTTTATATCGCGTGCCCACGCGGTAATCTACATGCGTGTTACGTTTTACATTTTCAATTATTATTTGAAACGATCGCTCTCGAAAACACAATTCCCCGCAGACCGTTGGTTTATTTTTTCTTTCCGTTATTGTTTCACAACTTTATTGTACCTATGTATTATTACTATCATCATTGTTTGCCGCGAGTCCGGCGACCATAGACATAACACGACAGCTCGAATATTAACCAATGAAAACGGAGTGAAACAGAGTCATCTACAAGGAAAATATGATTTCCAATAATTAGGTTAGGTTAGGCTACGTACAACGTCGGCTATAATATAATGTGTATATTTTATATTTGTTTAAACCAATAAACCAAGAACGGTAACTGTTATACAGGGGTTAAAGGAGGGGGGACGCAAGGGGACTCAGTCCTCCTACCTCTAATAATGGTTAAAAAGCGTCCCCTTGAACAAATTACACGTTACAAAACGCTCTGGAGACATAAAATGATATATAGAACGCTTAAAACTATATGGAGACATTAATCCCCCTGGAATTTTTTCCCACTTTAAGCCCTGCTGTTATACAATGTAACAGAATAGGACGTTATGTTAAGTTTTTCTTAAAATACGTACTATCAGAGCCATTTCGTTATACCATACACATTGTGTAGTAGCATAATACAAAGTTGCAATAGCAAATTCGTGTGTGTGTGTGTGTGTGTGTTGATATTTTGGCTATTAATTAAGCGTTTAGGCCATTTACGCCCATTTATCCCCTCCCCCCCTTATAATATTTAATACTATGATAGTATAATGTGCAGTAATTAGGTGCTATAATATATAAATATATATTAGTAACAATAATAAAAAAATAGTCCCTGTGTACTATATACTATACAGTTAATTTAAGTATTATATCCTCTTTGGTAAAATCGGGTCTAATCGGGCTATGTATAACATATAGTTGTCATATATTTCAAAATTAGCTGAGCAACAATTATAGTCTATAAGAAAATAGCCTATTTTAAAATAGACATTTCGTTTTTAAATTTCAAAATGTGAGGTTATGTTTAAATGTCAATATTAATATATAAATACTATTTATAAAATGTTAAGTTTGTGTTATTTTACTTTTTGTAATAATAATATTTGATTAATTGTTTTTTCTAATTGTTTTATTTACAAATATTTTTTTATATATTATAATTTATGTACAAATATAAATTATTACAATTATTTCATATGATATGTCTTATCACTGTAATCCAATTCATCATCATCTGAATTAATGTAATATGTGATTAGATAATGTAGATAGGATTGAGCGACAATGATTTGTTTTGATTGAATGATTTTGATTGATTTCAACCAGCGTTCTCTTCTACACGCAGTGATCCATACTTCCCCGATACAATAATATGACTATTTTCAGTATATTGTATACTTAATTTATAAATGTATAACATGCCAGACACATGCGTACCGGACCTCCTTATTAGGTCTATGTATTGGTTATGGGAATATCCATGACAAAAATAATGAATCAAAATTTGGGAATTATTAAATTCATACACATTATAAGTACTGTAATAATAATAGGTCATGGAAAAATTAAATTAAATTAACACTTCTTTTTATAAATAATAATAACTATTGATTTTATTTAATTCTACAAATTTAAACTTAATCTATCTACTTAAATGTGTAAAAAAATAAAATAAAAATTAATATTTATAATTTATTAAGTATATCAGTTAGGAATTGGAATTTTTTTTATTTGTTTTTTCTAGTAAGTAAAAGGAAGTTGATAAGATTTGGGTCGTAGATAAGTTGATAATTTTATTTTAGAATCAAGATAAAAAAAAAGTTTGGGAATAAACTGAAACGATCTTAAAAACTTCCGACTATGTGCGTCCCAATACAATTTGAAGTTAAAAATTTTTGTTTTATGTAATTATGAATTGTCTTATCAGTAAATAATTTGTTTTTGATAATTTCATTGAAACAGTTGCCACTTTAATTAATCATATAACCGTATTTGGATTTAATTTAGATTGGATTTTATTGTGCAAAAATTAAGCATAATAATCAGATGTTAATGATACATGATTTTTATATTATTTGCAATTGAAGTTTATTAATAGATAATATGCGAACTTTTTTTGCCGGTGTATCATGTCAAAGTCAAACATTCGATTTTTTCTTTTTAATTTCAATAATTTGTATCATAATTTATTAGTTTTGTTTTACGCTTTTGAATAATTCTCAAATTAATATTATTTAACGGTAAAAAAAGAAAAATAAACAACTATTTGTGGTACCATAACGTGTATAATATTATTATTATGCCAAATTGCCGATTAATTATGTAGACAGTGAAATTTATAGGAATTTCGTTGAGCCAGAACTAATAACAGTATTTATTTCTGTGTACGGTTTCACTGCTATAATTCTATTTACGAAAAGTAAATAAATTATTACAATTAATGATTTTTAAAATATATTATATCATTTTTGTTTATGCCTTAAAATTAGATATCTTAAAATAATGTATCTTTATGAGTTATTATTTATACACATAAAAAACAGTTATCTACTTATATAAATTACGAGTAATATATATTATGTATTTATATATTAAATAAATAGAAAATTTTGTAAATTAATTAAAGTAGGATCGAAATTTTAACTGATTACATAACAAAAAAAAAAAGAACAATAACAAAAGTAATACTAATAAATTGAATTATTATAGTGCAATAGTGACATTGATCAATACGGCGAGAACTCAATGATTTGATCAAATAAATTAAATGTTTTAATAAACACGCTGTCACGAAATAATTCGAATCGAGCGTGAAACCAATTATTGTAGTTCACTTATCGCGACTATAATGACAATACTATAATAATATATTTTATCGATTATGATAAAAGGAGGTACACGCCAACAATTTCAATAGATGTATCCGAATTAAAATTCTGTAATAAAATTGTTTGTTGAGGAGAACGAAATACATAGGAGATTTGAAATTAAAAATAATTATTGTTATTTCACATAAATGATTTAATTTATAAATTATAACTTAATAAAAGATTTTAAGATTTTTAACTCAAGCGTCTCGTGGCAGTAAGGTCGGATAGCAATATAGCATTATAGACGTAGCTAAGAAACTCAAAACTATTATTGAAATTAAAGAAATTAGTCGTGAATATCAGGACTGTGAAAAAATCTAAATCTAGTGACATTATTAGACAACTGGATAGAGACCCAGACCAAAGAGCTCAGACTATGATTATTATTAAAGCTGCAGCACTTGAAGCATTAAGCGAAGGTGCAGTAGAGTTATTTAAGAAAAGTTATATCGATAGAAATGCGTCACTTATTATAGATTCTGAGACTATAGAAAATAATAAATTGAGTGCTGTCTGCTTATCTACAGAATCAGAAAACGAAGACGTAAAATTTCTGAAAATAATTTCCTATAACGGAGGCAACCAGATATCAGTAGTGCGGTTGCAGATAACTGCATAATTCTTAAAAAATTGGACAGAGAAAAGGAAGATTGTTGTTTGAATTGTCAAAAATGCAGTGTTCGACTTTGGATGAGGATCACTCAGTATTATAGATGCCACAACGTCGATCATAATACAAACAAGAATTTCAAAGGACCAGATCGGACTGATTTATATGTATGACTTGTGGTATAAGAGGGAACGATGTAAATTGAAAATTAATTTTAAATCAACATTTTTTCATATATTATTTAATTATTTTGTAATATTTAATGTATGTAATTTGATTATCCTGTAATTTGTTTCGTCCATTCAAAAAACTAAGTGGTGAGTCCTTAAATTATACCCCCGTAGGGCCGTAGCAAAGTTTATGGGCTGTTTACGATTTATTATGATAAAAACGATCAGATTAGGAGTTTAGGAATGTTTTTTTAAAAAAAGAGCTCATTGATATGGTCACATGAAATTCATATTTTACTTTTTGCGTAAATTGTTTTCTTTACCTTATCTCCCTTTTTAACAATAACTGTTCCAGAAAACCTAACCTAACCTAACCATCCTAAACTTGGGTGCCAATAATATAACACTGATTATTAAATTATTATAATATAATACTGTTTGTAACACTTTAAAAATATTTACACCTGCAATATTCGTTTTTAACGTATTAGGTTCACATAATATATTAACTTTGTGTCAAATAATTGGACGTGTAATTATTTTTAAAAAAAATTAACCTTCTATGTCCACGCTCGATCGAATACCAGCCAAAATTATATAGGTTATGTTAGGTTAAGTTATTTAATGATAGGTAGGTATATCGTATTATTTTACACTATTTCGATGTAATCGCCGATCGGTTCAGGTAGGATACAAGATGACCTATCAAAATATGAACGTCCAATATAATAAATTATCGTACAGAGCATAATAATAAAATAAATACACGTGACCATATTAAAAATAATTTAATAACATCCATAGCTGGTTGTGTCTATTCAATAAACACTATAGGTCACCGCTCATCGAACACTTTGTGTAAACACTTCTTGGCGTCGTACCTTTGGAAATTATTGATTCTAAATTTCTAATTCCTGTTTCGGTTTTATATAGAAATACTATTTTACGAATCACTAATACTGAAAAAAATTTAAATAACGTTCCAGTTTTGGTTTTAAAATGTTTATTATTTTATTATGATGAAGATTTTTTATTGAAAATTGTTAAAACACTCGTTAAAACTAAACTCGTTTCGAAATAGTTGTGGCCAGACATAAAAATCGCGGTTAAAACACCAAAATTGTAAGGTACCAATTAGACAAAACTTCGACGTTACATTACCTAAAGGTCATCTTTTAGATAAATGTAAATAAAAGTAACAAATTAGATAAATTAATTTTTAAAATCTAATGTGTTATATAATTTAATTAAACTTATATATATTATATTTTTTTTTCATTTCGTTTTAATTCGTAATTTTTTTTTAAAACATGTGTATCTGCCCATATATACCTATGGTGAAATTAAAAATGATTAAAATATAAAACTGTTATTGTTACAAGTTAAATTAAATAGAAAAATATTTTATTTTCATTAAAAGTAGTTCTTTTATTTAACATTACTTCATAATATAAATAATTAACTATAAAATACCTTGGTTTTTTGGGTACTTTGAGTGTTGAACTAAACTTGTAAATTTAAAAGTTGAGAATTAAAAAAACAACAATCTCGTTATTATAACATTTTAACACGTGTTTTGACGACTTAGTTTTAAGTACCTATAACCCAACCTGGTTACTGATTTAGCAACCAAACTGTTTTGGAAATGTCGCTAAATGCATAACATATTTGATAAAAAATTAATGCATTTTTCGACAACCCTGCTGGTAAAATCAACAAATGAATGAAAAAAACATTGTTAACTAGTCATTCGATTTCTCAATCATTTCTGTTCATATTATTATTATACTTGAATTATACTTATAGCAAATGTATAAATTTTTTAAATCGTAGCAAATTACAAATTTAATATACCTTAGAGTCTCTTGACTTGGTAACCAAACTTTAAACAACTTTTCATAGTTTCGTTGATAATATTATCAATCGAAAGTACTTATAACAATATAATAGCATATTGTTTTCTGAAAATGAACTCGCCCAAAACACGTTCGATATCGTGGAAACAGCGGTGGAAATTCGCCGGTTGACGGGTTGGGTGGGGCATTTCTAGCGAATCGGCGGTCGCGCGGGTGGGGGGTTACGGCTACCGAAGTCAGGAATACACCTGGTATAAAACGTCTTTACCTAAGACTGACGTGGTTCTTACGCTCCGGTAACGTTCGCCGTACAGGTGTCCAACAATATACCTAACCAGTCGACCGATTTTCCGGTAACGTTCACCCGCGCGGTGGGTGATCTGACGTTTTTCTCATCGAATCGCGTTATCGAATTTGTTTGATATTTTGTCATTTTATTTTCGTTTTGTCTCCGGTTCAAACCTAGATAGATAAAAAAATAAAAAATAAAAATAAAAAAACTATAATATTATTGAACGCGATATATTTTTGTAAAAGAACGACGTTGTAATCGTTTCGTCATGGCGTTGTCCGCGGTACCGATGTTGCTAATCGTCGTCACTGCCGCCGCCGCAAACGTTATCTCAGCCGTCGTGCCGAACGCGACCGAAACCGCGACCGGTCCGAACGCCGCCGCCGCCGCCGCCATCGACGGGACGGGGACGACGGAATCGACGCCGCCGCAGCCGCCGACCATAGTGGTGTACAACAGCAGCACCGACGCGAACGCCGCGAGAGACTCGAGATTCCTGGGCTTCACGATGGGCTCGGACCCGGCGGCCACGGCCACGAATTCCCTGTTGCAGGAGAAACAGGACGAGACCGCGGCCGACCCGAGCGCCCATCTGGTGGACATCTACACGGATTGCCTGTTGCAGCTGTCGTTCCCGTGCGTGCAGCGCAAGTTGTTACTGTTCTTCGACAAACTGGGCCGGATGAAAGGTAAGCCGCTGATCGCAAATAGAATTAAACAATTTGGGTTAGAATTAGAATATTTTTTTATTTTTTTTTTTAATATATCCAACAGCAATAACACAAACGCATACGATAAAACGATATAGAAACATCAAATCAATTCGTCCATAATATATTGTTAGTGGTTATTCTTAATAATAAAGCGACGAAAGTATATATTATGAGTTAAAATTTCAATATCAGGCGATTATTAACAAATTATTGAATCCCCAGTTTTATCGATATTTAAATACAAGTATTTTTATGTCGTGGAAAAAAAGTATTTAAAATACCATAAAATGTATTCAAATACTTCTATTCGAATAATTTACAAGACAGGCCTCGGGAATAAATATACTTAAATAATTAGGGTTTATAATATTTTTTTAAGATACACATACAAATTATCTAGCCAATATTCCATAATAAATATAAAATAATATTCGTATATACTTTTAGTGGTCGTACGTTGAGTGCGATATATTATAATATCATATATTTGTGATAATAATCATTTTTAAGAGGACTAAGCATTCCTAGCCCATCCCTAGTTACGCTGATGATCACAAGTCGTGTATAACGTCTCGTGATATGAACCATCAATCGATGATAATAATTACTACAACAATGTTATAAACTATCGATCGCTTCAATATCTGTCGTGATATCACGTTGTATATACTTAACCTATATTATAATACACTGTTTATTATATTTTATATTATTATGACACTCTTAGTATATTATTATTACGTATGTAGTCGAAAAAAATTTTTTTTACGAAATCGCGTTTTCAATCGAATTATCGATTTGTGAAATTGTCCCAAATTTACTACGGGATTTTCTTCTCTTTGCCCCATGATCGTATAATCACAAAAAAAATTACCTAACCAGAAGTTGGATAGTGAATATGTATGTTTTTACTATAAATAAACCGCGAAATAGTTTTTTCTTACTTATTATGTAGAACAACTTGGAACTATAATTATTACAAATATAAATATTTTGTATTGTCACTGTTGTTATTTAACCAAACGCTTATACGTCTAAGTTATAATTTTGGAATATAAATTATACAAATAAAGTAATGAAATCTGTTTACGTCAACGCGAGTGTCCGATATTATAAATTTTACAACAATGAAAGTAAAATAATTTAATATTATAATGTGAGCAATATAATATATTAATATATTATTATAACCAGATACCAATATAATTATATAGGTAGTACAAAATATTACACGTGTCTAATATATTATTATGTAGAATATAATAACCGTAATTTTATATAGCACAATCAATATATTCTATAATATTATATTAACTATTTACTAATAAAATATTCTAAAATAACTTTTTAGCACAATAGCCATAAATAAAAGTAAAAATAATAATTGCCTTATTGTGTACAGATAACATAATGCCAAACATTACTTTTGTTTCATTGACAGCTGCAATTATAAAATCTTTCTCATTCCCACTACGATCCAATGTGTGGATTAATATTAATATTAGTGCATTCAACAAAGTAATGTTCTATCATTTGTAACTTGATTTACATATCCAATATTTTAAAGTAGTCGATACAAGTTACTCGAGTTTACTCGACTGTATTATTTTATTATATATATATTAACAGACCAATTTACAATAAGTTTTAATAAATTATAACAAAGATTTAGAAATATAATTATAATTTAATTAGCATATAACATAACTTATTATTGAAAAAATAAATGTAAAAACTTTAAATTTCTCGAATTTAATTTCGTGAAAACAAATAAAATAATAATGCATTTTAAAATGAATACGTTATAATATATTATTTAAACTTAATAGATATTGATTTAAATATTTTAAAATATTCACACATAATAATAAATTTTAATAAAAACATAATATATTAACTACTTTTACTATCAATTTTAATAGCTTTATGCAATCAAAATGGTTATTATCAGATAATGACTGATTGCCGAATTCGGCGGTATTATACGAGTTATTTTAATATTAAAACAACATCGTGATAGCGCGTATAGATTTTATACAGTATAGATTTAAAAAAAAAAAACAGGTTAAATAAATAAAATATCATATATAAAGGTTAGATTTAAATTTCTCGAATTTAATGCTTACTAAATAATAAACAAATAAATTTGTATACCTAATAATAATAATAATTAAACCCTGCAATTTCAGTGTACACTAAAAGTATTCTATCACGTTAACATAGTTCTAAAAATGCAGTTAAAAATATTTTAAAATAACTTGCTAATTTTCGGGTGTTCGACTGAAGACTCGACTCAATATTAAAATAACAATACTCGTCTAACACTACAATTCTTATTATTTTTTTGGTTTGGTACCCATTTTTTTCCGTCTATCGGACTAGCGATAAAACTCATATAAGAATCAGAATCGAAAATTCCAAAAACATTATAATCAGAGATCCCAAATTTCTTCTTCGTTCAATTCTTCCAAAACGTGTAGATTTTTCAATTGGAAATCTTTTGAAAATTTATATTTATCCGGTTTAAAACCAGAAAAAGAAACAAATGTACGAAACCCGCTCACGCGGTAAATTTCCTCTTACTCTGACGAGTGAAATATACGTACGAATATAAGCACAAATCTATTGCAGTCTGACTGCTATGTTATAGGTTCCGATACTATTGAAATTTAAAATCAAATATTTACAAATCTATACTTATATTATTTATCAAATATATATTGACTAGGTTTTACGCCGTGCTCGTAACGAGGGGTTTTTATAAAAACAATAATGCCATAACGTTGTTCTTTAATAAGAAAAAATAATACTTACCAACAAGTTGTTACCACGTCTATGACGATGGTGATAATTATATGGTTGCAGTTCACGTTACGGCACAGTTAGGAACATATTATATATTATTTTATACTATATTAGCATTTAGTGATTATTATAAAAAATAAGAAAATTACCTTTCGCCCCATAATTCGTGTAAGCAGTTTTCTATACATTATCAAGTCTCAACAATATACCATTTTTATCAATTATCACCTATTTGTTTTTAAATATATCATTATGTTTGATTATATCGACAAATTACACTAGAGGTAAATTTGTAAAATTGAACAGTATATTATATTATTAAGTACCCTACCTGTATTGTATCCATAATAGTTTCTAGAACGTTTATACGAACTTAAACTATTTACGTTTCTTCGGTATTTATTTTATGATTTATACTGCTTTGACACATCACGTGAATGTGAAATAAATGGAAATAAAATAAGAAGATCCTGTACGTTTCATCATTATTGTATTATTTTTTTTATATAGAATTATAATATAAATAATATTACGCGTCTAAATAAATATTTAGAGTCATCATGTCAAAACGATTTCCTATGTGAATTTGACGATTTCTATGAACATATTTATTTGAATTTTGTTTTCGTGCCTACGAAATAATAGGGAATAAACCGGTGAAAACACTTTTCGAGTAGCACCAGAACTCTATTCATGAGCTTGACAATAGATCTTATTGAAGTGAAACGTTTAAAACGTTGGTCGCTGAAATAAATACAAAGAAATCAACGCAGTAAATCCTTTGATGGATCTGCTGAAAATCTGTTTTCAACAACAATGACTGTAACCGAATTCTATATGAATATAATATGCAGGTATAATACGATATTTATTTATTTTCTCTATGGGTAATTTAAGGAGTAATATTGCATAATATTATTATTTTAAAATTTCGTTTGATTTACGAATACACGATGGATGATATTATATTATAGTGATGGACGCTTTACTCCAGACAAATAAGTATACGTCACTCCAGGAAAAATTTCCAGAATATAATATAATAATAATTGTATAACAAAACAAATCAATAACTTGATAATTCGACACTGCTTTTTTTCCGCAAGTCAATATCGATTTATTTCGATAGTGTTATAAAACACAATGTTAAACCGATCAAGTCGCGGTCAAACAATCGTTAAATGGTTTTTCCCGTGTCAAACGTCAGAATTAATCGATAGTGTGGAGAAATCTATATTACTTTAGTTTTGATACTCGGTCGGGTCTGAATGTACATTTTATATATTTTAATAATTTTATCTTTTATATAAAGAATAAGTACTATGCATATACAATTGCTGAGCGTGTAAATTATGCTTTTCTTAACTCGGTTACATTAGGTAAATTCCATTTTGTAATAATTTAGTTACGTTAAATGTTAAATTTAAACTAATATTTACTAACTTATAGTTAACTCAAGTTAAATTTTTTATTAATGTATTTAAAATAACAACGTGTGACAATTTCTCGATAGTAAAAATATATAGGGAATAGCAAAATAAAATATAAACAATATTTTAACAAATAATACATACACAAATAATTTTTAACTACCGATGATAATATTAAAACATAAAAAAAATTTAAATAAACTTGATTAAAAGTAACTCGTTATTTGCCAAGTTTATATGGCAAAATAACCAACAGGTTTTAAAAGAAACATTTAAACGCGAAATCGCACAATATAACGCACTATGGTTATTATAGGCGTCATCAGGGCATATCGAAGGGTGATTTTTCTACGACAATAATATTTTTAAAAATTATACTTTTTGCTACTCCCAAAAAAAATCTTTACGTTTTAAATATATAATAGATATTGAACCATATAACTTTTATAAGGTTATTATAGTTATTAACTGGCTCGTATGCGCGAAATAATAATTCCAATATAAGTAAAAAACATTATTTTAATATTAAAAAAGTAATGTTAAAATTTAAGTCTACCTAGATATACTTATATAATTTTTTATATATAAAATAGTTTTTTTTTTTTAATAAAATTCTTTATGGTCATTTTTGGTACATACACACATTGTTATAAGAACATAACTCATATTTTTTAGTGCATTTAAATCCAAACTTTAAATTTATTTAATTACGTTTTCTTTGCCGCATACAATAACGTAATAAACTATAAAAGTCTTTTAAAACTTCTCTGCTAAAATAAACACCACCGCGAATGGGGACGTCAATATTTTGTGACTGATTGTATTTATTTTAGTTTAGTTTTCTAAACTTCGATCGTAATTGAATTTTTAATATTATTATTATAAACGCGTGTCATGGTCGAACCTATACCTAACCGTTAACCCGTTCGTAGCTCGTCTGCGTTACCATAATATTATAATAACGTTCGATCTTTACTGAACGTAATTTATTTTATCAATTTCGACCGGCGAACAATACGAACGTGACTGATGGGGTTTTAAATATATTTTACTGCGCCTTTTATAATAATATTATCTTCGGATATTTGTTATGATATATTGTAATATTATGATTGGCAAAAAATGTAATAATAATAATAAAAACGATGAATTTTTTTATTGCCGATAAAACGTCCATCCAAGACGATAATAATATTATTATTTCCGTCGACGTGGAAAAAGAAAATAATAATAATAATACTAACACTGGCGACAATAAAACGTGCGTACAAAAAAAAAAATAATAATACCATTTAAAACGTTTAAACGGACAGATTTTTGATTGTTATGATATCTTTCTTTTGTGGTGACATTTGTATAATTATTTCGTTACTTATATTATTATTATTATTATTATACTTTAATATATCACGTATACCTGGTACATTAATCCTATATTTACAATCAATAAAATAATCACAATGCGACGTATTGTAATACTGATAAAATAATAAATTCAGACATTATTATGTAGACTATTTAATAATATTACTATAGAGTCCCATTGTGTTCGGAGATATATTTTTTATAGTATGCGGAGTAAATGGGATTTCTATAATAATGGTTCTCACCGAGGAATCGGAAAAAGAAAACGATCGTCATGTACAACTGCGCTGGAAAACTACTTTAAAAAAAAAGTAAGCAGTGTCTCGAATTACTCGTAAACGTACTTTTTTATTATTTCTATCATAAAAACAACAAATCAAACAATAATATAATATTGTCGAACGGACAATATACTATAAAACCGGACTAAACAAACACTTGTAATCATCTCATTTTAAAATATTCTATCCGCGGTATTTTACAAACGTCTTTAATTCAAACTATTTTGATTTCAATATCTTCGCCTTATTGATATAGATACCTATATGGACACTTATTTCAATTTAAAAAATATCGTCGTGATACCATAAACGTGCATACGAATGTATGATACAATAGTGTAAGCAGTTGATTGCCTTTTTTTTTTTATCTTGTATTGATATTATGATATTATATAATTATAGGATATGTGAAATTGAAATAGTAGACATTTTTGATTTTTAGTAAAACCAAAAATAGAGAGCTGATTTCCATTACCATTAATGAGCTGATCGAAGATCTTGTGATATTTAAACCACCTGTCAACAGCTTGTACATTAAAGATCAAAACATAAATGAATAAAAAAATTCATTGGTTCATACCATTCTCGCTGTTAAAAATAGGAAAGAAAAAAGCCACGTTATATTAAATATACCGGTAAACGAATGAAAAATATTCTATAACTTACTATGCTTTAATAATTTAAGGCGGAAAATGTTCACATGTTGTGGAGTCCAAATGTGTCTAATCTCTATATGCATATCATATGTAATTAGATATTTTAATTATTAAACAAATTATTTTAACAAAAGGTACAGTGAATATTATAAATATGAATAGTAATTAATATAAAAATAGTAAATATACATAATTTATTCAAACATCTCGATAAATATAAACCATAGATAAATTAGGCAACGACTTTAATTTAATAATAATATATATATCATCTGTATACTTAATAATGAAACATAGAAATTTTTTAAAATTGATATCATTGAAAATTAATTTTATTTAGATATTTTTTTTCTTTAAACTTACTTTTGTTTGAACATAAAAAAAGATCGATGAAAATTCGAACGTTATTAGCACTCTATTAAAGTCCATAGTCGTTTCCAACAACAAATTATTATTATAATATCAATAATAATTATTGTTGTTTTCACCTCCGGAAATTAGTAAAAATCCATCGGTCGTGCCGGTGAATTAGAAACGGCCCATCGTTGTTTACTTTTGTTTTCGCGTTCGATATTTGTATATACCCATTACGATATTGTTCCAGTTTCTTTTGGCGACAGTAATAATTATGATAACAATAACAATAACGACAGGTAAGTATAATAACAATGGTCTACAGCCAATATCGGGTCGGACGACGCGCAGTGGGATAAAAAAAAACAAAACAAAACAAAATACGAACCTTTCGCGAAAAAACGCAATAGCCCACATCGGCCGATATCGTCATCGGCGTCCAACGA
This sequence comes from Eriosoma lanigerum, assembly GCA_013282895.1. NCBI lineage: Eukaryota > Metazoa > Arthropoda > Insecta > Hemiptera > Aphididae > Eriosoma > Eriosoma lanigerum. Next base: position 3,726,245 of record CM023359.1, read on the forward strand.
TAATAATATTACGCATATTATATTATTATAATATGTTGTTTGAAATAATAATATCACACTTTTCCTAAACATATCCTCGACTATTATGCGACTAATATGAATAATAATAATAATAATAATGCACGACGTTTATATACATATTATTTCGTTTTACCTATTAATTTTTCATATTTTTCCACCGTCACCGTCGTTTTCATACGCGCTCCGTTTCTCATTATTTTAAAGGTTTTTTAATAGGTCACACGACCGCGAAGAAGTCGTTGTACGAAATGTTATAGATATATCGTCCGTCGTGTATGCTATACAGAGCGTTCGGAATGTCGTGTTACGAAAACGATGGAGTATAGTAATGTATTACACACACGCGTTCCTCAGATATTGTTATCTCTGTTGTTTTCGCAACGAAAACTCCTGGCTGGCGATCATTCCGTACAAGAATATTATGTATCCGATCAACGAAACACTCTGTGATATGATTTATAATATTCATTATTATTCTTGGCAGATGGTTTCTGTTTTAGTACGTTGTAGGTGGTACCTTATTTATACGCGACATTGATCTTTTCACCAGTCACGAAAAACGTAATTTTAAACATTTTACTCTATTTCCTCGCGTGGGAAGCCGAATTTCCATACATAATTGTTTGGGCAAAAAATGCATGCTCTTTCGTACGTCGTGTTACTCGAATCATACATTACTTTGCTCGTTTCGTTTCGTATAAAACGAAAAAAAAAATCAAAAAAATCCAGAATAATATTTTCCCGAAAATAATCGACTTAAAGAGGGCGTGTGACAAATCTCTGATCTGGGATAAACATATTATTGGTTTATTTTAGAAAATATACGTTAATATAATTAGCAGGTAAATCCTTATCGTTTTTAGTCTAGACCAGTGGTTCCCAACCTGGAGGGATATCTCCCCCTCACAACTAGTGGGAAGACATTTAGGTACATAACGGGGAGAAAATGAACACAATTACATTAAATTTAAATCAAATCGCATACCTTCTTAATCAAATAATGTATTCATAATATTACGAATTATTTTTAATATATAGTCAGTTTCGGTTAGATTAGGGTAACATTACTTATAGTGTCAATAATATTTTACAATATTATTTACTAATTATATTATTTAACTATATTTTCGGCCGTGAAGTGTAATCATTTTTCCGTCAAATAATCAAAACGTTGATCTTCGTCGCGGTGTTAATGACTGTTATTAATAATGTTACCTACTACAGCTTGAATCTACATTGACGTGTACAAGATTTTGTAATAATTACAGCAATTAAGCGATTAGTTTCGGTTTATTTTTATCTACGCTCTAATCACTATTCTGCGACATATTTTTTTTATCACGTTTGAATTATAATTTTTTTAAAAAAAACTCTTTCAAATTGCACTAATTACAGTCTGTAATTGTTCGTAATTTAAAGAAAATGTATTATTATTGACGATTTAAGTTTGTTTTTCCATAATATCCCATATATAGGGATGATGCAGAAAATGACACATAAGTGATACTAATGTTATACATTGCTTATGTTAATACAGGTATATGTAAATTCCACTCAAATTTTGTATACATTAACTCTGCATTATTATTATCGAAATAATTAAAAATGTTTTATAAGCCTCATTAGTATTTTCATATTCAGTATAGTTTTTAATGAGAATTTATACTATTTAGTAATACTAATAACAATTATAACTTTATAAGTACAATATTATTACCTTAAATTACAATGTTTTATTAATCATATAATACTACAGTTATTGAAATTAAATAATAATAGACATTCCTTAAAGACATACTTAAAGCTTAACTTCAATGAATTATTAAAAGAAACTACACAAAAAATAACATATCGTGACGAATGGAATACAAAAACGGGATACAATTTCGAATTTATATGAATGAACTAAAACATCGATCAGAGTGGTGGGGCGGACGAGGTGGGTTAAGCCTCTCTCTTCCCCACACAATATTTTGAAAATATTTTTATATATGATACATTTTCTCGATATTTCCTTAAACCCGCATCTCTCCTATGTACTTATTATAATATAATTGTGAACGATTCGTCTGGTTGTTACAGGATTTAGCGTTTTGGGCGACCTGCTATCGGTAGTGAGAATCAAAAGGGACATGAGGCCGCCGCTGAACGAGACCGACTTGATGGCCCGACTGAATACAGTGGACGAACAGAGCACCCTGTCCGCACTTATGGAACACACGTTTGATCGTTTTATCAATTCGCACATACTCCGGATCACATTGCCGCAAGGAATCACGGCGGCACTTAAAGGAAAAGCTCGATCCATATCTGGAAACACATTGGATATTAACTTGTCTCAAGCTGTAGGAGAAGGTATTATTGTTTTATAACAATATAATTGTAAAATTCCACAAGTAGCATTGTTTTATTTAGTGAAATAATTGATAAGAACAGTTGTTTTTACCCGGACCCCTATATTGTAGTTAAGCGAATCGCAGTTATTACCCTATAAGTATCACTCTCATTTGTCTGCATGTACTTCCTGCATGAAAAAATAATTTTCTCCGACGGTATACTTTAATGCATCAACATTTTAAAAAATCTCTTTCCATTTAACTATAATCGAACTCTCTTTTTTTCTGCTCGGAATCGTATTCATTTTTCAATGAATAAATTATAAGATATCGTTTCCAAAATTAACATAGAATGTGCAAAAATTCTGAAGCTTCAGTAAATATATTCTAATGTAGATCATATAGATCATATAATTCACGGTTTGTTAAACAAATCCAATAAGTCGCCGAAGCATTCGAGCGTTTTAATTTAGATTCGTGTCTGTGAAATACGCATTCGTTGAATTACAATAATAGCTCACTATTATACTCTCATATTAATCATACGAAGTTTACGGAATTCATAGGAAATGATGCACATTCTTTAGAGTTCTCTACATATGTTTTCCTATTATTATTTTTATAGTTATTATTAATATTTTATTCAAATAATTATTGCTAGAAATTGATGTGACTTTTACAGGCCATCGACATCATAGAAATTTCCATAAATATACATTTTAATATTATAAATAGTTACATGATTATACTCTTTAATGACAGTTGTTGTTTGTTAGATATAGGTCATACATTTATTAAAAACTCAAATATTGTAGTTGTTAAAATATTATATAGTAGATAAAACGTCTGTAATTATTTTATTACGATCGTCTAATGGCAATGTCGATCTCTCCCTTACTTTCCTCTCTCACTGGACTTTTAAACACCAAAAAACCGTACATAATCCGAGTCGGCGATTGATATGGATGGCGGCTAAATTATAAATGATTAAAATATGCTATGTTAAATTTTCACTTTTAAACGTTGCCGACCATGATTGGATTCGGAATATTATATTCGAAAATTATAGTGTACCACTGTACTACGCGAAACGGCAAATTACTTCTGTTTCCGTTAATTGTTATATTTTCGAAAACTTCTACCAAAAATACTAAGAAACATTATCAATTGTCAATACATAGTTTAGAATATATATATATTTACGGTGGCTGCGCTAGGCGTAGACAGTGTGAGTGACTGACCACAGCATTGTAGCATAAAGGCTCGCGCTCTTAATGTTAAGTTAGAAATTTTACTAAAGCATTTACAAGAAGGCCTCTTTAAGTGGACTTCGCCCACTTATAAATTTTATCCCATCCCTCCACTGTATGTACATATGTATATGTGTGTACTTTTCACAAAATAAAAGAACAGTTATTTATACGCATAAGTTTCATATATATAAATATATATTGTGTAATTTATTATAATAATATATACGAATATATCGTATTCGATTTTTCTTTTTTAAATTAGGACGAGGAAAGGGCAAAAAGTACAAAAAAATGATGCAAATGATGATGATGGGATTGATGGGCAAAATGGCACTCATGGGTCCACTCATGATGTTGATAATCAAGGTGAAGGCCATCAAGGCGCTTTTGTTAAGCAAACTTGCCTTGTTGATGAGTTTGGCTCAGTTAATGAAAGGCAAACAAAGTGGAGGATCTTCTGGTGAGTTAAGCCAATTAATAATAATCAAAATATTTAACTTTTGTTGGAATTACGTATTTGACCAAACTTTTTGAAAGGAAAGAAATGTAGGAAATTTAGGAATTCGAATACTTAATGCAGGGATTTAAAATGCATACATGGTTACCCCATACCTATCGTAAGACACAACTAATTAAGTTTGCATAAGGCAGACATTGAATGAGTGTAAATTGTTCCAAATCTAATGTTAGTGATTAAGATACGAAAGATCAAGGTGAGTGATGGTAGATTACCAAGGTGTCCCAAACCCAATTAGTTAGAAAAGAGTGTTGAAAAAATGGATAGAAAATAAGAATAATTATAATACAATGTTATTTCTTCAATACTTAAATTTCATATAAGAGTAAAAAAAGCGAAAGTCCAAAAAAAATTTGTGAACATTTTGTGATTTTCCCTATAATTATTGTGATTAGGGTGTAGCTTTAACCACTCACTTCGTCATTAATCATTAAAAAACGACCATATTTAAGTATTAATAAGTATTCACAATAATCAAAATGTGAATTTATAGATTATAATACAAAAACCCAATACAAACATCGACATAAAATTAATACTTTATACGTCAATGGTCACAAACTCGTTGTTATGTTATGCTATTATTAAGTTACGATCATAACTTATTTAGTTATGTCAACTGATTTATGAAATCGCAGGCAAAGAAGTGATCATCGTCCACGATAATCACGGGGGTGGAGCTGCAGAATACGGCGCGGGAACTGCTGCTGGATGGGTGTCCGGTCACACAGCTACCGGATGGTCGACGGGTGGCGGAGCGGACAGCTACTCAGCGGGATCGCATATTGGAGGTGGTGACAATACGTACGCCGGATCGCCAGACTCGTATTCGTCGGGTAAAAATATAATTCAATAAAATTAATAATTTTCACTTTCAACCTGTGCTGGACTCGCGTTAATATTTTGAAAATAACTTACAAATAATTGCAAATCAGTTTTCAAAAATTACAAATAAAAATTGAATTTTAGCGATTTTTGGCAAACACTTTGTCTGATTTGCGGATTTAGAAAAATTATTTGCAATTATTCGCAATTTCATTATTTAATTTCTAATAAATATAAATGATTAATTGGTTTAATTGAATAAAGTATTGGGACTTTGTGTATTTGGACCGTTCAAGATTTTTCGTTTTTATTGCAAATTCTAAAACCCAATTAGTAATTCACACTTCACCAACATGTTAGAAATAAGGAAATTAGTGATTTTAATGTCAAAAGTTAAGCTTTGACTTTTTATGCTTATTTATATCCATTCGTGTAACGTACAGACGAGATACCATATAAAAATGGTATTCGAATCATTACCTTGGTCCTGATCATAATCGTTTATCGTATATTTATTCCGTTTGTTTTTTTTTCGCAGGTGCCGGAGCGGCAAACGGTTGGGCTGGTGTCAACGGACACGGCGGCAGCGGTTGGGCGAGAAAATCGATGATACACGAACCACATTGGGTTGCTTACAGAGCATACATTCCTACGCCAGAAGACGATCGCACAGCCGAAAAATGACCAATTTAAACGACTTTTAGTTGCGGCTAAATAAACGCATATTATATTATTATTTATTATTTATTATTTATACGTAAAAAAAAATTATTTTATTTATTTATTACATATTTATAATATATATATATATATATTTTTTTTTATCAAAGTGGTATAATACCTATCACTTTTTTAATAATATCTCTGATATTATTATAATATTTTACAAGATTTCTGCTGGACGCGTTGATATATTTTAATCGCCCGACAAAATAATTAAATAAGTGACTTAGAACGAGATCTATGAATGTGTACGACTAAATTGGTTGACCCCCATCTAGTTGGTAGTGTAGGGAGAAGTAGAAGAAAAAGATTGTTTCACGCTCGTAAAACAATACTTAATAAACCCGCGTCAACATCGATTAAAATATTATTATAGCCATTATAGGTACACACTGTCTATGTATCTGTCTATAATCTCCGATTTTTGTTTTCGTCGCACTTTTATCAGCGATATAATATGTTGTACCATTTAGGTAAATATATATGTATTTGTGACCATCACAACCTAATGTATTTGTAAATATTTTATTTATTATATTAATCTACATGTATATGCATTTTTTATAATAAATGTACGTATCGTGTGAAAATTACGAGCTCAATTATTTGTATTTGTTACTGTTGGTTTTTATTTTCACTCCTTTTATATCTGCCCTCGATTGTTTCCGTCGTGTGTTGCTGACGAACAACGAAAAGTGATTTACTGATATTAAATTATTAAAAAATTATAGCACCATATAACATATTATTACTATACGAGTCGTACAACCGTCATGTTATATTACAATGGTACACACTATATTTTGTACTACGTGTCAGGGACCCTCCAACCATAAGCACAACTTCAGAGGGGAAGCAAAAAATGTTTTATATTTTATTTTCGATATTTATATAATATCTATAATATTATAATGCACATTATAGTGTCATATAATAATAATATTATCATATAGTAGTTACCCACAGTGTCATAGTGATTGTCATCATGCTAAATGTTAATTGATAACTATCAATATAATTACAAGATGGCATTATGATTTTGCATAAATTAAATTTTTAAATACATATTCACTCCAAATCTGGAGGGGAAGTTCTCATTTCCTTGTCCTTCCCTGTGATCTCCAATTTTACGTCTTACACAATATAAATTATAAATAATGATTCGATCACTGCAAATGAAATGGGTTTCTGATTCTGACAGAGAACTTTATCTAGCTCGTTTTATTTTATAATTTCTCATGTTTCTCATAATTTTAAATCGTTATATTACAAAAGTCTACTTAACAAATAATAGTCTTACAGACTCTAATAATTCGAAGGGTATATTGACATATATTTTTCTTATGAGAATAAACTATAGTTCGTTTATAATTATTTTCATTTATAATGTTAATAATTGATATTAATTTATGAACTTTGAAAGTTTAAGAAAATATTATTATCAAAACCTTAGTGAACAAAGCATCATCATACCATCTAGTAGCATGGCAAGAAAAATATTTTGGAGGGGGATTTAAATTTGGAATTTTCTCTCCTACATAAACACCAACTTCTTTAATTTTAATAAGTCGATTAAATATAATTTTTTGTAAATTCGAAGACATTTCGGGAGAGGGGGGCCGTTAACTAACTTCTTTGAGGACTAAAAGGACTAAGAAGGAACACCCAAAATCGACTACCCATTTTTTAAAAATATTTTAGTACATGTACATATTGTATATCTTAAAATTCGAATAAATAAAAATAATTATTTTAGTGCGTTTTGATGAATACAAAATTTCACAAAACCAATCGTATAATTAATTGGTGAACCATTATAGATAACTAACTATTAACTATCAACTACTAACATAACTTAACTATTATAACTAACTATAATACGTATATATATATATATATATATTCATTTCATTTGGAGATTATAAAAAATTGGATTATCATACGACAAATAAAGCTTAATAAAGCATGTTCACGCGATTGTTGTGAAACACCCTGTGTACAATGTATTCGTGTAAAAAAAAAACTCCCCAGAAGAAAGATAAACACGTAAAGTTTAACCCTTTTACTCACTCCGTCCCGTGCACTTTGGTCACTGGTCACCCCTACTTAACCTAACCTAACCAATATAACCGACAGTTTCAAAACGCGCGCTCGATGGCAGAAGCGCATATTACCGTTTTGCACGACTTGGCTACCGCACGAGGAACAAACACGAATATGCGCCTCGCGCGGTCAGTACCTACGTCAGCCAATGATGATAACAATACAAAATAGCAACAATAATATATAATAGGTAATAATAAAAAACACACCGTTTGTCGCGGACCCGTGGCTTGAGTTTTATCAATTTTTTACTGAAATTCTGTCGACATTTTCAAAAAGAAAACGCGAACAAGACGGAATTATCGTGCCTTGAGGTAGGTAACAAAACTAAAATTTTATCAACACACATTATGATTCACCACAAAAGGTATTATTATTATTTTATAATATAGAGCATATTTTTCATGTCGAATAATTTACTCCTTCTGATATCCTTTTTTGTTGATTTCGTTTAACCGTTATTGTTTGTTTATTTTTTAATTATTGACAACATGCATATGTTTTATTAAACCTAACCTAACCACACAAATCCTAGGTCTAAATTATTAATTGAATAATATAATATCATCACGTTTGTTTCGCGTTAAGAATACGAATTCGCGACTACAATTAAATCATTTTGTTTAGTTTTGTTTACAAACGTGCCAAGTATTAAATTTTCTATACCTGATGTCATCGGTCCACTCGGAATGTAGGCACATCGCTACTAATTTATGATAAATATTATGAAATAGACGTCCGAGTAATAGTATTCGAATACGTATTTTGATAACTATTATATAAATAAATACATTATTTTATATTTATATTTTTCTTAGATGGTTTTAAGGAGGATAGTGGCAATCGTCTCCCATCCATAGGCCTTTCCAAACTTAATCACTTAAAATTGATGCTTAATAGTTAAAAATGTATTTCTTATTTTCGTACATATTATTTAATTATTAATATCAATAGATGTTATTTTATTAATAATATTGTTACCATCAGTCGTTAATTCGTTATTATTATTGTCTTCCTTTAAAAAAAAAAATTTCGTCTCCACCCCCCCCCCCCCCCCCCCCCAACTCCTATTGGCAAGCGATGATAAAATCCTTCCCTTGTTTTTATAAACTACCGCTAGTCACGGTCTTATTCGAAACTTGTACACATATTTTAGCTTTCATATCATAAAATAATTATTTAATTATGATCAATAAATATTAGGTATAGTGTTTGATAAGAAAAAAAAATTTATAAGTATACCGATCTGTATTATTAATATCTATTACAACTTTACAATACTGCAAATAACAAATACGTGTATTTATTATTATATACTTACCACCGACGTGCTGAGTGCGTTTGTATAGTTTATACCTATATTATCGTAACGAAAAACGATTTCTAATTCACACGCAATTATGACGTTTAAACCATATTATAATGATTTTCGAGCGTAACGAGAGTTAGATCCACATCCCGTTGTATTCTATAATTGTATTATCATTATATTGTTGTAAAACCTATAGATTATATACAGAGTGATCACAATCTCATTTTTCCAACGTAATATCAATTATTGCCGTAAAACGATATTCTTAATGTAGAACACTCCATATTATGATATAATATACAACTCCAATTTTAATCAGTATCTACACGTAAATCGGAAATTCGGGAAATCGTTTCGAAGAGAGACTAATTTTTTTAATTGTTTTCATTAAATACATAATTACAAATATGAACGGAAACTCCAACTATATTATATCCCGCATGTTCTTGCGTTTATATAACAAGATAAAAAAATATTAATATTGTGTTTACCTAAATAAATAAATTCGTCACTCTTAATTCGTTGTATAAAATAAATTAAATTATTTTACTAATTAAAAATGCTGAAAGACCAAAAAAACACGCTTATAGATATGAATATAATAATAATAATTAGTTTTATTTGTATTCTCGTGTGTATACTTTATACTATTTATTTTATGCATGAAATACGAATGTCATCCAGAAAAGTAATAGGTCACATTTATATAAAATTGAAAAAATACGTATACCTATATTTTAATTTAAATAAAATTGTTATATACCTATGTCACGTATTTTATAAAAAAAATTTCAATAAAATAAAGTTCAATGCGTATAATAACAAAACGCAAAACTGTAATATTCTAAAAATAATGTTTTGATCTCTGAAAATAATTAATAGCCTTAATTAAGTCCGTTTGATTATTATTATTTATTCAGAACTTAATATTTCGAGAAATTAATTATTTAGATAAAGCTGTATTTTTAAATCTAGACACAACTAAAATTTTGCCACATCGTATAAAGACTCGTAAATAAATCTTCTCTGAATATTTGTATATTTAAATAATATTTATTTTCTTCATTTGTTTAGACGATGGCGACAACGAGATGGCCACCACTGCCAACCGACGGTCATACCCATGGCTAAATATATAGGTATGTCAGTAATTTTGTAAAATGTTGCTATAGTTTGCGCATGTATTCCATGATATTTCATGAAAGAAAATCTCAGCTGGCAGTGATCCATAGAGTAGATTATTATTACCTGTGAAATATCTCACTCAATATTCACGTGTGACCAATTATTACTGTTATTTGTTAACGATAATGATTGATAAAGAATTCACTGCCAGTGGCCGCCATGACACCTGCGTATCACAAAGTTGCTGGCATACTTATATATTTAGCCAAGGTCATACCGATAACAGAATTAATGATAAGACACGGTAGTATTGTGTAGGTCAACAAATCGGAATCCGCGATGAACATTCGCGGGGTGGCCGGCGGCGGCGGTGGCGGCGGCGGTTCGAGCTTGGCCGCGGACGCCAGCGATTCGATCGCACTGGTGAACGCGGGCCGAAAAATGTTGGCCATGGGCGAACTGTGGCCAGTCGGTACCAGCAAGACCGGTCCGTCGCCGGTCGCGCACAACGGCCGCTACTGGACACCGGACCGGCGCCGCGAGAACGCCGAGACGGTACGGTACATCCGGTGTCTGGTGCAGACCTGCGAGGCGATCAAACCTCGGGACACCGGAAACCTCGGACAGACGTCGCGGGCCAAGGTCACGATGGATCAGTTACCGCGAATAATGCAAAAGGTACGTTTAAAATAAGTGTTCGTTTAAGGTACGTTTTGCAATGCGCGCGACATGTCGCAACGATTTTGTCAGGTATATTTTTCAAGACACGACATGTCGCAACGATTTTGTAAATTTTCGATTAGTCTTCATCAGTCGACTTGAAATATGTTTTTTGTTTACTCGGTTTTTTTTTCTTTTTTTTTGAGTACACGCGTATTACCAGTGGCGACGAGAATGAGGTTTTTTGGGACATATTAGGTGGTTTAGAGGTGAGGGTGGGTAGTTGGTGGCCGGTTGAATGCTATATGTAAGTATATAAGCTAAGTATATAACTTCACAAGTATAATTGCAAGGCGGTTTATGTAAGTGCAATAATCAGATAAATGATAATCATTTTGAAGGTGTTTGAGATTATATGTAATTGAATTTTCTGTTTTGCGTCACAATGATTTCGCCCTATTCCTCGTAATGTAAACATTAGAGATACAGCATTGCAGAAAAATGTGTTAATATGTTATCCAAAACTTTCGTACAAAATAGATAAAGAAATCAAGAATATTTTAATTTTTTTTATGGTTTGTGACGGAGGGGGGGGGATGTTTAGGCCATATACTCAGTTGCCCCTCCAACTTAAAATGTTCGTGACGCCACTGCGTCTTAAATATATTATTAACCTATATTACGATATTATCATATTACTTACGCGGCAATTCATGAGTATATTTAAACAATACTATGCAAAGTTTTAAACATTATATAACTTTGGACTTAAACAAACAGATTTGAATGTGATTTAATACCGTTAATGTCTAACCTGTTTTTCGTTGTTATAATATATTTTTTTTGTAAACAACAACGATTTTAAGAATGGTATAATAAGTTCATTATAATTTATATGTATATACTTAATATATACCATTAATACCAAGTTTAAGTTCTTGACTCCATTATGACAGTCATAATCGTTCGTAAAAAAAGTTTTTGCTTAAAATCTATACTTTCGTCATGCAATACGGTTAAAAATAAAAATCTTTTTATTTTTTTTTATTTTCATTGCTATCACGCGTGACCGCATAAATTAAAACGTTTTAGCTATATTGTATTATACGGTTGGTGTTTGTATTTACCGAATGATTATTATTATGATTCCCTTTTTCCAACTAGCAGTGGACGTAAGTAATTTATTGTTCCCGGATGTAACGAATTATGCAATTAACATGTCTGCGCACAAAACAGTATCTGAGAGATCCGGACTCTAGACAAAATGTCTTTAAAATTTTACAAATATTTAAAATGGTATTTGACACAAACATATTATAAAAATACAAATATTGTATAACATATTATTGTAGTCCTGAAATTTCGCAAATATTTATTTTTTACCAAATATTTCCGGTTTTCACTGCAACTACTCTTTCACTAAATAAACATTTTCAACATTAAACGTGTTGAGACATTTTTATGAAACTTTACAGGACAAGAACAATGAAAGAGAAACACTAGCTCCGAATTAGTAATAAACCAGTTTGCATTTCAAAAAGATTTAGAAGCAATTATTATATTACTATATTAATTTATTTATACTTAATAGTATATTTTATACTTACCATTTTATACTATTTTATTCGTTATTATAGTTTATTATAGTTTATTATTTATTAATTTGGAGCTCTCCTCTCCTTAAAAACCTAGAACATGAAAATATAATGTATTTTTAATTTCTTCTAATTCCGTAGAGATTGAAAAATATTTTGAATTTAGAACCTTACGTGTATAATATGAGATATCATATTATTTTAGTACCACAGTTCTATTAAATGAAAAAAATGACAATTAAATAAACTACATATATAATAGGTAAATTATTATTATATATAATAATATGTAATAACAATAATCTTTTATGTTATTTAAAATTTTAAAATTATTTAATTCGAATGGTATAAAGTTAAATTTGAAAATAAATGATTTACTATAACTAAACCATTATTAGGGTTCAAGTATATATTACAGTTCTTAAATTTATAAGATTGAAGGGTACCACATGATTGCGGTACACGAAAAAAATGATTTGTTTATCGGATTTCGCCATTTTTGTTAAAATTAATACTGTTGACATTACTATATGAATACCCAGTTAGGTTAGTTTGTTCATAGCTACAAAACAGTTTAGCCGTTTAGGAGTACATAATATAAATCGTTAATCTTGTTTTGTTAGAATAACATTATTTTTGGTTATAAATTTATTATAATAACAAAATGCTTATCATACTTTGCCGTATCAAGGGGGTCTCAGGGTACAACCCCTCCCATAATACTAGCATGTACATAATATATTATATTATTTTATACTATAAGTACAAATACACAGATACTACATAGTTTATTTTATACGTTAGGTAGTTATTAGGTAGTCTACGGTCTCCAGTTCAAAATTTCAGAAGAGCTTATAATTTTTACATTTTTTTCTCTAGCTGTTGAATTTCCATCGACAATATATTATGTGTTGTCCTATTAACTATAATATTATTCGTGCTTTTGAAACATTTTTCATAATATAGACTTAAATAAAGTTGTTCATTTAACTTTAATTATAAGTATAATAAAATTAAACAAATCATAAATATAATAAACCGCGGTCGATATGAAACAAGTTTTTAAACTTTGGTGCGGCTAATTTATTAGGGGTAGAGGAATGCCATTAAATCAAACGCTGCCGCCGCTAGATATAGAACAACACATGACGGTTGTATAAATATTAAATTTTTCTACAAAATTCCAAAAACATGTTTCGGTTGGAATGCTCTCAATTGAACTTAAGTAATCTTACAAAAACCAAACTTTATCAACTTAAAGGTGACAATATTATCTGTGTTTCTATGTTGGCTTAAGTATATACATCAATTCAGTCAATATTTATGAGTCTTAGAAAATTATAAAAAAAAAATCAACATTTTAATTGCAAATAAAAATTAGTATATTAATGTTATTTAAATAAACCAACATACAAACATGGATTTTTATGCATGCAAAATTTGGTTTTTGTACGATTATTGTAGATCATATGAAAGCGATTTCTCCGAGAAACGTGTTTTTAGACGGAAAAACTAGGTGTATAGCATCCTCTTGATACGTTTACTAACATTAACAATAAAGTTTTATTACTGTAACAGTATTATTTGAACAAAATATATTTGATATATTGTATTGTAACGGTCTCGTTACATATATATATATATATATATATATATATATATTATATACATATAGTACATATTATACACTGGAGATATAGTCATAAGTACGAGTGTGTGTATGTGTACGTATATTCGCTGACATAAACATTCAAGGGTGCCGTGCAATATATGCATAGTCTCCCACGGTATTTAATAACATTGTAATTATTTAAATTATTGTCATTACGTATTTTGTACGAGACTTCAGTTCTCCGCGAATAATATCAAGTGTAACACCCGAGACTCCGTACAGCTACGATACGCTACTTGTCAATGTAAAACTAATCAAAGACTCTTTTTGTAAGTTATATTGTATTTGTATTTGATAAGCAATTATATTTATTAATAATTACTTTAATTAACCTTGTGTTATTACAATCAAATCCTAATACCTTGCTCCCAGCTACGGTTACAATTTATCCAAAAGGCCAAACACCTTCACTGGATAACTTATATTTAACAGGGTCATCCCCGACCACGTTACAGTATACACAACATGAAGAATTATTATCCCTATATTAATCGACATTATTGGATTATTTTTGCATTTTACCATACTTTAACAATTATTTTATGCATGTACGTTTTCGCATAAATCCGGTTACTTTAAATTCGTAGATTTTGAGTAGAAACTATACATGAAATAAATAATAATACGTACTACAAAATTCTGAATTAGGTGTTAGTAAAATACCGCTAATACTTATAAAACATTAATACTTTATATACCCTACTCATACGTAATTAAGTATAATTTATAAACTTTGCGTAATTTCTGAATTTTCGATATATTACAATATTAATTTGGTTATTTCGGAGGGAATCATAACGTTTATGCACACGATCATTTTATAAAATAATATAATACGTATTAAATAATATATCTATTATTCCTATTCTCTATTATTACTATTACCGCTTTGCGGATATTATATTTTGTTTATATTTATTTAGATATGAATTTTACGATCTGCGTTCAATTCGATACCACTTTATTAAATTATACCGAAAATCATATTGTCTATTAATTTAGCCACAGTTTTGTAACACTTGAGGCGCATGACTCTGATGCACGCGTCTCCGCGGGCATCACATCTTTAACGAGTTCAAAAACAAATTTAACATTTTATTGTTCATTGTAATTATACGTAGTACCGCGAAAATACGGAAACGTTTTACGGAAATTAAAATGAAAAAAAATATATAATAATATGATGTACATTAATTGTATATATTTCTCGATAAAATCGAGTCGAGCAGGAAAACAGTATAATATTATTATCGCGTGCTCGAACAGAATAAAATATAATATTGTAAACATTTATTATTTTGCCCGCGCAAAAGCTCGAAAATCCAAGGTCACGATGATATACTTAGCCATAGGTAATACCGTAAAATTATATCCCATCACAACGTCGGACGAACGGTCATTTTTGTACACCTATAATTACACGTTGCGATTACGTGAACACAATGAATGGATAGGTACTATATAATTGCGCGATGCGACTATGGATTCCGGCCGTTTTTGGTGTAGGTTTCGCTATAAACCAGCTATTATTACCAATACTGGGCATCAACGAATTAAAAATCTAAAGTCAAGTTAATATTAACTTTTTAACTTAAATTTCTATAGGTACTTAAATACTTTATAACTTAATTTATTTTTAGTGCGTATTTACCTACCTAAAAATAAAACCAGTTAGGTTACGACTTACTTTTTTTTTTTTAAATAAAAATTCAATTATTATATTTTCAAATTAATGGTTTAAAGTGTTTGAATAATAAAATTCATACTTAATATTTATAATTAAAAATGATTTAAATTTACATTTCATTCTAATCAAGTTGATACAAATAATTTAATCAATTACATTTTCTAATTCAATAATAATTATGAGTTATGACCTATACATTTCATATGTTCATTACATAAAGATGTGTATTGATTAATAAATAAAATTATAAGTAGATAAATCAATAATTGTATTACTTGTTTTTCACTATTAATGCGTTACTTCATTAGGAAAACTAAACATTTAACCGTTAGTTAGATATTACAATAATATTTAAACTTTTATCATTTTGTATGTTTATTATATTAAAATGTAGAAATAGTTTATCATAATTTATTGTTTTTAACTTGGTTATAGTGGTAGCTAGTTGCTGTGTAGACTATTGTGTAGTACATATTACAAAAATATTATGCAATAATATATTGATATTTTACATTAGCTTTATCAGTATCTATATGTGCAGGTGAATAATAAATATTGTGTCATAATAATATACTATATGTGGTCAAAAAGTGACAGTGTAAATTGGTTCCCCAGAATATTACTTTTGAAAACACATGAATAATATTGTTAAATATATTCCTATGGATATTTTTGAATAAATACAAATGTTAACTTTACTTAAGATAATAAGTTAGATATTATTTTGACCTAACTTAACTAGGTTAGTGTTTTAATTTTAAACTTTTCCCACTTAACTCAACTTAACTGAGTTAAAAACATTCATTAGCTTCCCTATCATTAAATCTTACACTGTAATTTGTTTTACAAAATTACAACAATAATATTATATTATATAAGAGCGTCATTTACGCGGGTTTTAATCGGTTTTAACCCCGTCACCATGCTTGGTATATTATTATATTATTCTTATCTATCTATAAATTCGACTGTAGACAAAATGATAAAATATCGCCCCGACACGCACGTAGATGATAACATTGCCGATGGGTGAAGAGGAAACACCCGAAATTTAATGGTTATTTTATGAAAAAATTAGATGGGGTGGGGCTTTTTGCCGTACTTATAAATAATGATCCAATATAAATAATTTGATAACGTATCACTGGAAATTCTCACGTAAAATTCCTTCGTGTCCAATCCATTCCTTAATATCATCGCTAAATATATAGGTATTTCAGCAACTTTGTAAAATGCTGTTATAGTTTGCGCATGTATAATAATAATTCCATGATATTACATGAAAGAAAATCTCAGCTGGCAATGATCCATAGAGTTGATTATTATTACCTGCTTAAATCATGTGAAATATCTCACTCAATATTCACGTGTAACCAATTATTACTGTTAATGATAATAATTGATAATGAATTCACTGCCAATGGCCGCCATGACACCTGCGTAACACAAAGTTGCTGATATACCTATATATTTAGCCATGCTTATCTATAAAGCGCATCTGCACTGCGGTTGGGCGTAAAGAATACTGATAACACTTATTAAAACGTATTTAAACTACGATCATTATACATGTAATTCGAGGTGTAGAGAGCCTTACACGCAACATGTTCTATATAATATGTTGTGTCATGAAATTAGGGTCCAGTGTCCCGCTACGTTTACGCATATTACTTTAAAATTCAAAGGTGTTTTGAATAATTTAAACATTATAGATATAAGAGTATTTTTTCATTAAAACAGTACCCACTGATAATTTATATGTTTAAATGCTCTAAAAAACAAGAAAAATGTCTTTAAAAAACCTAATTTAATGCACTTAAAATATTAAAAAATATTTAAAATATGTCCTCCAACTTTTTTTACATACTTAATTATAAAATATTTAAAAGGTGTCCTAAAAAATGAAAAGTACTAAAATAAAGCGTAGTTACCCCGTCATAAATTTAGTTTATCAGACCATAGTGAAAATTCCGTCGTTATTATACGTATGCATAATATTAAGATAAAATAAAAAAAAGTGGCAAGGTCGATTTTGGATGTACTTCCTTCGTCCCTTCGATCCTCGGAGAAATTAGTGGTTTATTATAATTAAGATTTGAATGCATTGTATTAGAAAATACGATTCTGAGCGAAACTCAATATATACAATATATTATACTGATAGGTCGTTCCATAAGTTTACCACGTATGTAAACTACCTATGAAAAAATTCAAAAAATATTTAAGTACCTATGACGTTCAAAATTGCATTAGTTATCATAAAAACCTAAAATCAATTTCATCAAAATTACTATTTTCGTAAATTTTGACGTTTTTCTGTCATTTTTTCGGTAGATTTTCTAATGAAAATTGGCAATTTTTATAGGCATTTTTCTGATGTATGAAAACTATTATTCGGGTAGAAATAATGGTCCTATTATCACAGTGGGGTATGCTTTCAGTAGCAAATCGTGTCCTCTTGATATTTTATTAAACTCATTTTTCGAATTTCCCAAAAGTTTTTCTTTGAAAAGCGGAAAATCGGCAATTTTTATAGGCTTTTTAGCCTATTATATTCAAATCTTAATAATTATAATAAACCACTAATTTCTCCGAGGACCAAAGGGACGAAGGAGGAACGTCCATAATACACCTTTCCTACTTTTTTCTTTTTGATTTTCGCAGGTACTTGGAAACAAAATTCGCAACAACAGGGATTACAAATACATCAGTTTCTGGACGCCCAGCGATTTCGTAAAAGACTGTTTATTCTGGCACAACTTCTATAGACACTTTCATCGATCGTCTGAACTAGTTTTGAGTCCACGTGTGAGTATAAAGGTACTATAAGTATTTACAAAAGTAGGTAATACCTTAATGCTCTGTCCGAAGATATCGTATTTGAAAGCGACTCATACAAATTTAAAAACCCCATATCAAACATTATTTTAATGTTTTTTTTTTCTATTGTAATGGATTCAATTGAGCAGTAAGGCAAAGATAAGGCAATATAATACTTGATAAGAGCTAATATTAATTTATAAATATAGAATTAATTAATTTTTTTAAATAAACATATTTTAAGCTGGTAACTAAGTAATTTTTAATTTTAGATATAAAATAATCTTATAAAATTTGGTCTATTCGAATTTTAAAAAAAAATTTTTGAACATTTGTATTGTACACACCGCCTAAAATTTAAATAAATTTAATTTCCCTTGAAATACATGTTTTAGTACCTACACTTCTTAGCTATTCCAAGAAAGAGGTTTCAAGTACGAACATAAACACAAAGTAAATAAGAAATACGTATATAATGTATTGTATTTAAATTAATACGTTCTAAGTACAATAAAATACCCAAGTACCAATAATAATATTACCGTGTATTATAGAATTGTTTGAATTATAATATAAAGTTTAAAGTGTTCTTTCCAATGGTAAACTCATTTTTTAAAATGGACATTAAACAATTACATAAATCAACGAATAACAATTTTTCATTTTAATACACAAAATAGAAAAAAAATGTACTATTGAAAAATTAAAATCTTATACCTTTTAGGCAATTAGGTTGAAAATCAAATAGGAGAGGAGTTCCTCTATTATTTTTTTTTCTTTCTGTAAAATAGAATAATACCTATTTAAAATGACTTGTTTTAGTTGTGTGAAAAAGCACAAAACTGGGCCAATCATTTGGCTCACACTGAGACGTTCGCTTATCAAAACAAAGTCAATTACGGACAGAATTTATTTTGCAGGAAACATACTAATGAGGCTACTGAAATCGAAGGTAGGTTGCGTTAGGTTAGGTTAGCTTAGGTTAGGTTAAGTTAGGTTTTATTTCGAAATGTATCGTTTTATAACTTTGGTATTATACCTAACCTAACCTAAACTATATAACATAATTATATGTTTGGTATGGACACGGACACGCGGTAATGCTTTCCGAACCCAACGGCGAAACACCCTTTAAAGTATTTTGTAAAACATTAATCGTAAACATTTTCAGGGAAAGACGTAGTCCGCGAATGGTACGCATCATCAAAAGTATACAAACCGCGAAAGAATCCTAAAATGTACTCGGCCAACATCAATTCGGGTAAACGCAACTACCTACTTTAAATAGGTTGTACCAAAATTGTTTACTAATTGTAATATCCACGAAAAATTAATATTTTCGAATTCTATTTTTTTTATATAGTGGGAATTTTGAAAATAACCAAATAATATGAAAATTTTGATACATCGACTTCCGATTTTCATCAAGATGGCGATTTTTGAGAATATTTCTCTAATTAAACTAAAAAATTTAATATTCTAGTATTCTACGCCATATGTTGTAATTATTTCAACTATATTATCGCATCGAATCCAAAATTGATTTGATCAATAATATAATTAGTGTTAACATTTATTTTGTGATGATATCAGATAGTAAAATGACTAAACACCTGCCATTTATCTATAAATAAAACTTTATTATCTGTTTTTTACAGATATAAATGCGTTTTATCACTTGAGTGCTTTATTAATATAATAATATTTATAATACAAATTTTGCTCGCGATGATTTTAAAATATTAAATTATTATAATAAATTATGTAGAACATTTAATATTTTTAGTTAAATTAAAATAATTTCCAAAAATAGCCATCATGATGTAACTAGAAGTAGATTTATCAAAATTTACAAAACAAATGTACTCATTTATTTTAATAATTTTATTATGTGTATTTAACTAATGATCTAATGAAGGTAATATTGTAGTTTGTTGCCTAGTTAATAATTTTAAAAATTAAAAATTTTAATTTTTTGTTGAGATATTGCCATTTAGTTAATCAGTAAATAGATTTAGGATACTCTGTATTATGTACATGCACAAAAAATAAGTAATTTTATGTATGTTATTATTGAAAAAAAGACTTCTACTATATAAGTGAAAACTACTAAATCATTCAACTGGGATCACCATTACTTTATGATTATGTATTATAAAATATGGCCCACATTACAATTCAAAGTGTATTTTTTTTTCTTAGAGGACAACGCATTCCAAATATGCAATTCGATACATATAACGGATACAATTTGCATTTATTCTTATTTTTCCATTTATAGTGCATATTTAAACACAATACGAGTCTTACACTCTATAGTGTCGAATTATGTATTTCAAAATGAATATATTTAACTATATATTTTCCTATATTTAGAATTATGCAGCCTCAAAATATGTGGTAATAAACTATTCATACATTTTTTTTTATCATTTTTAAGGTCATTATTACGATAAACATTTATTTTTTAAATCATTTTTCGGTAGTTTTTAGGTAATTTCAATTCGGTTCCTAATTATAAGTTATAACCATATCTTGGAATAAGTAATTGGATGCAACAAAATTAACTTTTGGACATAACGAAATTTGCCACGTTACTATCTTTGTATCATAACTATTGATAGAAAATTAAATTTTAAATTAACACACAAATATTAACCAATGGTATAATTAGAGTAAAGTTCGTATTGCACGAGAAAAATTTCGTTGCATCTTTTTAGTAAAATATGTAATTGACATTCCTAACCTTACATTACCGACTAGATGGGGTCGGCTCTTCTAATCCTAGATCTCCATAGATCTCGATCTAGTCCACGTCGACATCTAGTCCATTCACACCAGCTATTTTCATACTTCATATCACTCTCGATTACATCTATCTACCTCTTACCATTATTCACATTAATTTCCATTACAAATCACACTGCCTCTGAAAACCATTACTGCTTGTTCACTCTTATTTTTCGACAATTACCTACTTGTAATTCCTACACTTTCCTAACTAATTTTTTGTTGACTATCAACGTATATCTACATACTACATACTAACAATCGCGTATTGTATCTACATCAGGAATTAATGTTTAAATAATTGTTTTTCTCTCGTCTTTACGCGGTGCACTGACGCAGGACCTTTCACGCAGCTCGTGTGGTCGAATACCAAAGAGTTGGGCGTCGGAAAAGCGTGCGGCAGATCCGGAAAGACAATCGTAGTGACCAATTACTATCCCAAAGGAAACGTGAATGGACAGTATGGCAACAACGTGCACGTAAACCAATATTTTTTGGAACAAAACAAGAAATTAGCAGACGCGACGTTTACGCCCACGTAAAGAAACGGCGGATGGGTAACCTACTACTACTGTCCGATTACAGTGGATTTGTGTTTGAAAACGTTCAACTTTCACGAGAAGCTGTTTTCAAAAGATAGCCACGTTAACTACTCTACGGTCCACTGTTGCTAACCAACAATATTAAAATTGACAACCATTAAAACGAAAAAAAAATCAAATTGTTTATTTTCGTCTGAAATAAATTCTGTATTTTGGACAGTGTATTATAAATTGTTAAAACCCGATAGGTTAACTAACTATATAGTTAACACTATACTCGATCGATAAAAATTAGATTATAATAATTGTCAGCTGCTGAAATGGGGATAAAATCGTTATGATCGATTTTATTATAATTATTATTTGTACCGTATTATGTATGTGATTACATCTGCAATTGGTACAGAAAGAGGACAAATCAAACGGGTCAATTATCCAATAATAGCGATTAGAAAATACAGTGAGATAACATGTCAATGTTTAGTTTTTTGTCTTTTATGTAATTGGGAAAATAATATTTGTCTCATTTCTGTAGTTCAAAATTCATGTAGAGATGGCATGAGAAATATACATATTATGATGAAAATTACAAACACATATTTACTTTTGTTAACTCAAAACTTATCGGAACAGGCCCGATATTAAATAATTGTAGCATATCGATCGATCGATCGATCGATTATAAAATTATGTTTTCATTGCGCGTCTTATTTTAAATTTATTACTTTACTGGAGGACTCAACACGGTATTTTCGAAAAAAATTCTATTGCTACGACTAATATAACATATGATCGGTATATTGGTATTATTTAAAATATTATAATAAAAAAATAAAATAATATGACAAGACATCTATACTACCTGACTACCTATGATGTACAATCATTTGCTTAAGGGAGGAGGGGGGGTTGAGCAGGTTTGAACTCCCCTCATGACCAAAAAAAAAAATTGCTATTAATAATATTATTTTGCCACCTGTTTTAGATTTTGCATTATAATTTATACAGATACAGAACATGTTTAATTTCATTTTTAAATTTTTTTGCAATAAATTTTTTTATGTTATAAAACGTTGAGGAAGGAGAGGGTTTCGGCTTTATGAAAACTTTTAAAAAAATTTGAACTCCCCTTTTAAAAATTGCTAAATAAGCTTCTGTGTACAATGTATGTTTATAACCATTTTAGATGTTTTAATACCTATTGTTATTAATGATGTACTGATGTTACGAACTATTCGATTGTCAAACCTAACGAAATAACTAATAGTTCGATTCGAAAATGTAGGTAACTATAATAGGTAAGTATTAATTATTATTTTTGTTTGGTAGATTATGAAATATTCAAATATAAATATATATGTATTTTAAAATTAATTTAAAATTAATATGAAATCGATAGGTATAGTAAATCAAATGTTAGAAACATAATATTATTTTGATAAGTTATTAGGTATATAGAAAATATAATTACCTAAGTATGATGTATTAGGTTAGTATAAACTAAATATAAAAGCATAAACAACATTATAATGACAATAGATGGATTCTCCCTTCCAGTAACAGCGCGAAAGGGGTTGGTAATTACTAATTATTTGGCAAATCATGATTCAAAAATACTTACATATATTTTTTACTTGTATAATTAGTATTTAGTATCAAATTTCACGCCGTCACTGCTCCCTGATATTGAGATTTTTAAAATGTTCGGTTCGTGTTCGATGTAATTTTTAAACAGTTCGATTCTATTCGGATTCAAATGATAAACTCTAAGTTTGGTTCGGTTTAGATATCATTAAAATTTTAAAATAGATAGACTTCAAACTCGATTCGAACTCAAAAATGAGGTTTCGTAACATCAATAATCGGAGCTATCTAAACTTTATTTACACACAGATATATTTCGATGACTATTGACTATAATAGGTCCAAAATTATACGATATATTTTTCGCAAAGATAGGTTTTTTAGTTATATAAATAGTAGGTAAGTTTAATAAGTAAACAAATATAAAAGTTGTATTTTTGTAAAAAACGAATTATTATTATCATTGATAGTTCAAATTTTTATTATTAAAAATATTAAATAAATAAAAACATTTAAAACAATACCATTTAAATTTAAAATAAAGATTATTTATACGTTTTAAATATTTAATCTACCTAATATTACGTAATCTACAATTTGTTCAATTGCACAAACAAATTAGTTATAACTAGAGATGTTAAATTTCAGAAATTTAATTTTGAAGAAATTTCCTAGTGGAAATTTCCAGAAATTTTAAAAATATATGTCTTTTTGAAAATTTAACTTTAATTTAACTTATTAAACCTAATTTTTTTGTTAATTAGCTTTAAAGAATTTATAATTAATCTTTAAATTAAGACAAATATTTTATTCCCTAATTTGATCTAATTTTTAAATGGTATTAGTAAATTTAATTTAAATAAATAATAATCAATATATATATTTTTAAATAGACATAGACTCAATTCTTTATTTTTAGTCTTATTTAGTCAAAACAATTTATTTTATTTTATACTTAAATAATAAATATTATTCAAAAGTTCAAAATAATAAAACAAATGTATGGGAAATTTAAGAAAAAAAAAAAAAAAATGTTTTTTCAATTTTATTTTCAACTTCAAGAAAGACATGAGAATATTCCATATTTAATAATAATGACTAGTTAATAATAATAACTCAACAAGAGTCAAGAATACAGGATTGAATAATATTTTAAACTTTTAGAGTTAAATATTACTAAAATACTTATTGTTACGACGCTGTGTCGCTGTATAACATTATAACGAATTATCTAATCAGTAATCACACACATTAACATTTTAACATTTTCCCGCTAATATACGATTAGAAATCCGTGATTGGAGATATCACAATATCAGTGTTGCTAATTTATAAAAACAAAATAGTTGTACGTAAACAATATATATATATTTATTTATTTTGTTAAGAAATTTCTTAAATGGAAATTCTTGAGACCATTTTGGAAATTTCTAAAGTAGAAATTTCTTACTCACATCACTAGTTATGACATCGATAAACAAAAGTTAATAACAAGAGTTTTTTTGATTTCAAAAAATTAAGAACTTAATATTTCTCTACAATAATGTTGGAATTTTCAACGTGTTCATATCATAAAACGTTTTACCCTTTATATAGAATATATTATTTATATTATATAATGAATATCGATACACATACAAATTACAATATCTGTGAGCATAAAATATTTTATTACGTACAACGTCCAATGAGATTTTATTGGTAAAAACATGTTCATTTACAGTTATTTAATATGTCAATATAATAATTGTAAATAACTTTTAAGTCGCCACATTTATTCAAAGTTTTGGTAGTAAACAATTAAAACTTTTTAATTTGATTCTATCTTTTATATTCAAGTACCTAATCTATCATATAATTAATCGTTCTTTGTTTCAAAATTGTTAAGAAATTGAATAAATGTTGAAAATCTATACCTAATATTCTATTTGGATTATTTTGTAAATAAATTAATTTGATGTATGGTTTTTGAAAACAAATATTGATTTCCAAAAAAGAATTGGGATTCTTAACTTTTTTTAAATATATCATGAAACTGAGAATCAACATTTTCACCGATTTTTACAGAATAGTTTATCAGCAAATTTTAGAGTTAATTCTAAATTAAATTTTCAATTTGAAAAAAATTGCTTGAAGAGCACTTATTGTATTGTTTCAACATTTAATCCCTAAACCCCCACCCACCACTGGTTACACAAATATATCTAACAATTTTATATTTTATGTAATTATAGAATTAACTATTAATAGGTAATAAACTTATAATACAGGTTCACATTTAATGTCATAATTATATATAATATTCATGATATTTGAATATTTTTGAAAATATAACCAACATAATACCCAGGGTCGGCTCAGGGTATAGACAAGCCAGTCACCTACCTAAAACAAAAATTCATTAGTTAAAACCTAATCTATAAAATATTGTTTAGAATATTATTGTCTAATATCAAGGCTAAAATTAAATGATAATTGCTCTTTAATTTTAATATAAAAAATAATTTTGAGACCCAAAAACCATTGCCAGTGAAGAAAATTTATAAATTTGACGTTTTTTCAAATTTGAAATGCCTATGAAAAAATCTTTTCAACTGATTTCTATGAAATTTAAGTGTTAAATTTAAAACATTATGTATATTTCTGTAAAATAAATACTATCTTCGTTTCACTCAGAATCTAAAAAATATTAAGAAGTAATTAGATACTATATAGTATATAGGTATTGAAAATACCTTGTTATACCTTTAAAATAAATAAAAAAATTATTTTTCAAGTATGTTGCTTAAAAAAATAGGGGATAGGTAACATTTTGTATTTAATGGAGGTAGGTAAGAAGGCTTAATATTATTTTAGGAGTGGCAAAATTTGATTTTGCATAGTGCACTTATTTTGCTTAAGTCGGCCCTGATAATACCAGTATCACAAATTATCTGTGTACTAAAGCTATATGTTGCATCACATTGCTTTTTAGTGAAAAACTATTCAGACATACATTTTCAGAGCATTGAACATATGTGCACATTCAAAAAGTTATTTTACCAAAAACTCAAATTTGTAAATTTATAATTTAACTATTATATTTATAAGAAATAAATATTTTTTTTTATTTTGATATATTGTAAGGATACATGAACATAAAAATAATGTTATTGCATTAAAATTAGTACAATAGATATTTTAAAAAATCAACTTTAATATACAATAAAATAAACATGTACTTTTTAAAAAATATAATATATAATATAACTTATAATTTTATGTTGATAATTATTTTTTATGGATTGAAATAATTTGATAATTTAATAATTTATTACATGTAATGATGTAATGCAAATGAATTAATACAATATGTTTCAAAATAAAATCAAATCAATACTCTGTGTATTGAAATCATATGTTGCTGTATATAGCTGTTTTGTGCAAAACGTTTCAAACATAAACTGCATTGAAATCTTTTAATCCCATCACACTCGTAGTATAAATGCCGTTTTAAATGACCTTTCCTATAAACTCCTCTGTAACATCTACCACAGCGATTTGGACAATAAACTGGATCATCTTTAGTTATTTCATTTAGCATATGTTTCCATTGTGAACCTGGTATTTCAAATAAAATAAAAAACTTATTAGTGTATAGTAACTAATGAGTAAGAGAATATTGTAAGTATACATTTTATAAGATAATAAAAAATTAATAATATAGATAAATGTCAGAAAACATATATTTGTAAATATGTTAGTTATTTTATCTAAATAATAAATAAATAAAAGATCTATAATGTAATGAATAGATATTTAATTTATTTTCAAAATTAATTTTCAACATTTGTTAACATAACAATTTGTATACTTCAAATACATGTCGTCTTAAAAGGTCACGTCTTGAAAAATATTTATGACATATAATGCATTGGAAACTTTTGAATCCCCCACACTCATAATTCAAATGACGTTTTAAAATAGCCATACGGTGTGAGCCTCGGTAACAGCGGCCACATTTGTTTGGACAAAACACTGGATCATCTTTTGACAATTCATGTAAAACATTTATCCATGTGAATGAACCTAGTATAATTAAAAAAATATATAGATAAGATATCAAATACAGATATTAATCTCATGTAAATAAATTTTTTTCCACAATCCATACCATTCATGTTATAAACACATTATACACACATAGTAAAATAATACATCATTTATGTATGGATTTAAGACAAAATAAATAATATCTAGCTATCTTAACTTAAATTGGTAATACAATTAACAATAATGTCAAAGGAATGTCATTTTGAAAATGTATATTTAATATAATTATATTATAATGAATTAATAGTAACTTATAATCTAGATTCACAATTAATATAATAATAAATATTTGAATACACATATTTTTGATTAAATAATCAAATGAATACTCTGTGTACAACAGTCATATGTTTCATCATATTACACTTTTGTGAAAAACGATTCAGACATATAGAACATTGGAATCTTTTTATTCCACCACACTCATAATTTAAATGCCGTTTTAAATGACCTTTTCTATGACTTCCTCCATAATATTTACCACATTGGTTTGGACAATATACTGGATCATCTTTTGATGTTATATTATTCAACATATGAATCCAATCTTTTAAACCTAACAAAAACAAATAAGTACATAATTATAAAGTGTAAATAAATAATTTATAAAATAATAGCTATATAAACAATTAGCATAGCATTAATAAATAAGTATGTTAAAACTATTGGTATCATTTTGGAACATCACAATTGTTAATTAAATGTATTAAATTGCTTCTGTGGATAGTATTTTAAAACTAATAAAACTTATTAGTACATAGTTATTTATAACTTTATGAGTAAGATAATATTATAGGTAAATATTTAACAAAGTACTATAAAACAATTTTAATATAGATAAATGTCAGGGAATCGATATGTAAGTATTGTTTCTAAATAAAACAAAAAATAGAACGATCTAATTTTTGTAATGCTAATGACATATAATTTATTCAACATAAATACATTTTGTATATTTAGTAATATTACAAAGAGTACATATTGTATCAAATTGTCCTTTCTTACACAAGATTTAAGATATAGTACATTGGAATCTTTTGAATCAACCTGTAACCAATAAAAAAAAAACCAAAAAATAAAATAATTATAATTCAATGGTAAAAACACAGAAAAATTATTTATTGCTATTATTATTTTATACATCTAGATTACAACATAAACAATAACATAAGACAATAATACAGCATACAGGACAACAATATCATTTTGTTATTAATTGATATGATTAACACAAAATTTTATTTTAATTTATTTCAACATAATAGTGGTATTGAAACTTTTTCATCTCACTTATTCTTTGTATCTTAAAAATATTTTAGAGATTAAAAAATTATTAATTAAAATTAAATGCTTTATGTTTAGATAAAATTAAACATTAATTAAATAATATTCTGAATCATTAATTTATTTATTTATTCATTCATTCAGTGATATAGATGAGTTTGTTATTTTAATAATTGTTGTTATTATTATTGTATCATAATTACAATTATTGTCAATAATAATATAATTTTGTTTTCCTGTTCTTTGCGACAGCCCTCTTGAACAAAGTACCTCTGCATTATAATATATAGTGGTTAATATAGATAAAAATTAATACTCAGAAAGGAGATTAATATTTTTATAAAATATAGACCCATTAAGAACTTACCCTCCTTCCATTAAATTAAAAAGTATAATTATACAAAGATTTTTATCATTGTTTTATAGTTTCTAAACTAAATACTACAAATTTCAATAAAATACTAATTTAATAAAAAGTTAATGTTATTTGGGATACAATATTATAGGAATAATAAGTGAAGGAATAGATAGGGTTTAACTATAAAATTTCAAGGGATGAAATACCCCAATTTTCAACATAATTATTATAGTAGTTAGAAACAGTGCAAGTTTGCCTACCATTATTAAATACAAGTTATATTTCTTTTAAATAGCGAAGTTTTTTCTAATTATTTTTTATTGTAATTTTTAGACATTTTAATGGTTGAACCAACTTTCTAAGTTAAAGAATATCTGAGTAATCGCTATGTAAACATTTTATATTATTTGTACTCTTATTTTTTTATTATTTACTAATTTGATTACTTAAAAAGTTATTTTTACCATTATCTTGTATTATGTTTTTTAGTACCATTGAGAGATGGTAAACCATATTCCTATATTTCCAACTTATACTTATTTTTAAAAAATCATCTTCCTGAGTTAGATAATAAAATTAAAAACTAATAAACATAGATACCTATATAATGTGTTTTAATTTAAAATTAAACTCATCTAATAAATTATTCAAATTGCCCTCCATTTTGATTTAAGTATGATTCTGCTCTTACATTTGTAATTTGTTTTTCAGTAAGCAAAATACTAGTTATTATTACTATTTTTTAATTAATAAGGCTATTCAGAGGATCTGTATAAAAAAACATTTTTTTTATATCCTAAAAAAAAATAATATTATGGTGTCAAATCCGGTGATCATGGTAGCCAATTTATTAGTTCCTATTCATTGTATTTTGAAGTTTTCATTTAAATAAATAATGGGAAATATTATGTAATACATTATTAGATAACTTTATAGCTATTTTACATTTTTATTATAATAAAGGAAGTAAAAATTTCAATAAAATAAGAAGTAGTAGCGGGAGAAAAAGATTAACCCTTCCTCAATAGCATTAGAAGTCATAACGAAAAACGATAGTAAAAATAACTTAACTAAAAGTCACAAAATTAATTAATAATAAAAACTTTTCAAAAAAAAACAAGTACAAATAATATCAAATGTTAACATAGCTATTAGTCAGCTATTTTTTAACTTGGAAAGTTTATCCACCATTAAAATTAAAATTTTTAAAAAGGTACAATTTAAAATTAAATAAAAAAAAACTTACATCAAAATTTATCTCATTATGTATAAAAATGATTCATATAACTTACATTTAATAACGGTAGGTAGACTTACACTATTTTCAATTAGCAATTATTACACACTGTATAAAGAATTGAATAATATTTATGTTTTTTTCCCTTAATGTATGTTTCCTATTTGGATTTTTTTCTGTAGACTTATCACCACACTCATTATTTAAATGTCATTTTAAATTATCTTTTCTGTGAATTTCTTCATAACAGCTCCTATATTGATTTGAACAATACAATGGATTAGTTTTTGATATTTTATTTAGCAAAAGAATCCATTGATTTTAAACTTAGTAAATTTAAACAATAAAAATTATTAGTACATAACTCTTCACTATAATAATTTCTCCCACAATAATTTAGATGATATGCTGGATCAACATTTGATTTTTCACTCAATAAAATAATAGTTTACTGAAACATAATATTATATTATAGAATCTAGGTATTATAATAATTAAACAAACAAATTGTTATTTTTACATAACAAATAAATATAAAAACAAAACAAATTAAAAACAATATATTAGTGTAAAAATAATCATAATACTGTGGTGATATCATTATGAAAAATAAATAGGTGTTATTGTAGTTTAAGTTATGTCATGTTATTGATGTGCATCATTCAATATAGTTGAATAAAAGTAGTTTAAATTATTAGTATTATTAGATTTTAATCAATAAATATAACAAAATATAAAAATTTAATGATTTATGTATTATTTATTTTATATAGAATTATGTTTTTTATTAGAAATACACACTAGGTAAGTGTAGTATATTTCTAAGATTATAAAATTATATGTATTAACATAATATACCTAACCAAATAATGAATAATTGTAATGTGCATAATTAATTATTGGGATTATAACATAAGAAATAATGAGTACATGGTTTAGGGGCTTGAGTGGAAATTACCGAATATGCTTTTATATATTAGGATTATTATTTGGACCAAATCTAGGAGCCTTCCCCCAAAGACCATTTGATACTATAATAAATTAGATAAATATGTTGATTTTAATATAATTATTATATCAATATAACAATTTAGTGCATATAATATAGGTATAAGTGTGGTAAGTTATTATAATTTAAAATTTTGTAAACCTACTAGTTTTGCGTTACTATGTGGTTGAACAGCTGATAGATAGAATGCCATTTTTATAGTGTTCTATTGTTTATTTCATTGTAATTACATTAATTATTTTAAAACATTGTATTTTTTTATGATTATACATAAGCAAATTACTGACACCTCTGATTTCATCTTTATAACTTAAATGCATCAATTATTTAACTTTATATCTTTGTATGTTTTTAAAATTATCAAGTTAAATATTTCTATTAGCTATTCGTTAATGATTTTCTATAGGTCTAAAATAAAAACATAGTTGAAGATATGACGTATAAGATGGGGGCAATGACGACTATGCAGTTTAGCTTTATTAAATATTCATTGTGAAATAAATATACCAATTGAGAAGTCATTATTGAAAATTTTGCAAAAATAAAATAAAAATTGACTTAATAATGTAAAAACTAAATATTATACATTCTATTATTTTAATAATTAAATATATAAATTGGATTTAGAATATTCATTAATTAATATCTCCTGCTAAAAAAAAAAAAAAAATAGTCTGTTGGCCAGCTAAATAATACACAATATCAAGTATCATAAAGAACATAAATGAAGTTTATTATTTTGGTTACACTTATAACAAAGTAATAAATAACAACAATTAGTTTAATTGTACATGTAATCATTGATTATATATTATTTTATAAAATATTCAAGAGATATAGGTAGTGTATACAAAAAGACAGAAGTGGACTGACTCAAGCGAGTATGCGGTAATTATCGAATGGGCTTTTTATATTGGGACCACTACCATTAATTTAATTTAGGCAATTTATAGAAATGCATTTTGTCAGGGGTACAGATTTTATCTCAGTACGCCCCTGACATCACTATTACAATTTACAAGTACCTACCTAATACAATGATGGCAATTTTATCAATTGTCAGTTAAAACAATTTTAAATCCTGTTAATGTTAATCCTTAGTTAAACTATTTTATTATCATTTGGTTAAACTTTACCTGGACACTAAACATAGTTTAAGATAACTAACATATTATGATCAGTTAAGGGCATTAATTCAAAATATTATCTATTTATTATTTTTTAGTTATAGATAATAATATGGTAATATTATGTATAGTTACTATTGGATAATTATACTATTGTGATTATAATATATTATATTTACAAGGATGACCTAACTATAAAGTGAAAAGTTTTTTTTTTTATATTTCTATATTTCTATTTAATATAATTATTGATTTATAATTTGTGTTTAATACTGTAAGTATCTTTAATATACCTTAATTTTCAAAAAATAATTCTAGATGACTAATAGTATTATACTAGTAGTGATAATCTTTAAGTTTTTGAATTATATTAACCAATATTTCCTCAAACATTTTTCGCTACGAAACCCAATTAACATTTTACTGTTGAATGTCTTAGATAATACTTCCCATACTTTAAACTAAATATTATAGTACATGTTACTGTTTCTTTTTATTTTCAAAAGTGTCGATTGCTATCTTGACAAGAAGTT
This sequence comes from Eriosoma lanigerum, assembly GCA_013282895.1. Classification (NCBI taxonomy): domain Eukaryota; kingdom Metazoa; phylum Arthropoda; class Insecta; order Hemiptera; family Aphididae; genus Eriosoma; species Eriosoma lanigerum. The sequence continues at coordinate 3,759,450 of CM023359.1, forward strand.
TCAGTATCTATAAAATTCGAGGAGCGTTCTCATTTGGTTTTTAAACTTATCATAAATAGATTTGCACATTTAAAATAATATAAATTAATACTAGTATAGTAATTATTAGAAAATTAAACAATAACAATAAACTAATATATAATAATAATAATAAAATATAATATTAGAAAATATAAAAATAAAAAATAAAATAAAATATAGGTAATCATACGTAGGGAAAAACGTTACGTTTATACAGATCACAGTTTAAGACATCAAAACCATGATACGGATTAAAATTTAAATTGATAAAAGATAACAATTAACCAATGTGAACTTAAAAACATATTTATGTTATCATCGTAACTAGTTTCATGACGGTAGAAAACCATTCTTCCATGATTGCAGATATCTAAATCAGATTCCAAGGAAGGTTAGTGTAATTGATAAGACCACGGTTGTAGATAAAACCAACCTATTTACAATCGTGTTAAAAACTAATGAAAAGTAGAAATTGCATAATTAATATTGTTTACGGTCTACCCAACGGGCCAACGAAACGACCGACATTAAACAACTTTTAATGCTTATATAATGCTGACAATTTTAAAGTCAATAAACATTAATAATGTCAATAACGTCAATAATGCAACCGATTATTTTAAAAACCGATATTTTGCCGATTTTCAAGAAATTTAACTTAAAAAACCTATAAAAAAAATTGTAAGTCACGATTTACAAAATATTTGAAAAAAAAATAAAGTAGTATAGAATATGATTATACTTCGACAAAATTTTCAAAGCGATAAACCAAAAATAGCCGGAAATATTTAACATTTTTGGAAAAAAGTTCAAAGTTCTATACTGGGCCAAATAATCAACCAATCCATTCCAAAATTGCACCACATATGTATATTATTTTAATACTCAAAATAATTTTCAAGTCCCTAAGATCAAAACTCAATTAGTTATCACGAAATTAAAAAAATTTAAATAACAGAAACCGTAATTTTACCGATTTTAGATTCTGAGCGAAGCGAACAATGTATTGGTTTTACAAAGATTTTTTTTTTTATGTATGAAGATACTATTTAGGGTAGAAATAATGGTCCGATTACCACAAGTAGGGTATGCTTTCGGTTTATATTTCTCAAAAAATGTTCCTTGGAAAGAAGGCTTTCGCCTTGGGAGACGAAAAACTCCAAAAAAATTGTGGAAAATCGGCAAAATTACGATTTCTGTTATTTTAAATTTTTTAATTTCGTGATAACTAATTGAGTTTTCATCTTAGAGACTTGAAATTTTTTTTGAGTGTTAACATAAGTAATATACAAGTGGTACAATTTTGGAACGGATCGATTGATTATTTGGCCAAGTACAAAACTTTGAACTTTTTTCCAAAAATGTTTAATATTTATGACAATTTTTGGTTTATCGCTTTGAAAATTTTGTCGAAGTATAATCATAAACTACTTAATCTTTTTATAAAATATTTTGAAAATCGTGACTGACAATATTTTTTATAGGCTTTTAAATAAAAATTTTCGAAATCGGAAAAATAACGGTTTCATTATTTTAATTTTTTTAATTTCGTGATAACTATTTGAGTATTGATCATAAGGACTTGAAACTTTTTTTGAGTATCAACATAAGTGTTTTACATAATAGAAAAAAATTTTGAAACGATTGATTGATTTTCTGACTAAATATAGAGATTTTAACTTTTTTCCAAAAATGTTTAATATTTCCTTCATTTTCGGTTTATCGATTTGAAAATTTTATCAAAGTCTAATCATATACAGCTTAATCTTTTTACAAAATATTTTGAAAATCGTGACTGACAATTTTTTTTCATAAATTTATAAAGTAAGAATTTTTGAAAATCTGCAAAATAACGGTTTCATTATTTTATTTCTTAATAACTAAATAAGTTTTGATCGTAGGAAATTGAAATTTATTTTAAATATTTACATTCGTAATTTATACACGTGGAAAAATTTTGGAATGGATTATTAGTATAGCATATTGTAATATATTGAGTTTCGCTCAGAATCGTATTTCCTAATGCAATATCATTGCATTCAAATCTTAAGTATAATAAACCACTAGTTTATCCGAGGACCGAAGGAGGAACGTCTACAATCGCTATTCCCACTTTTTTTTAATTTCTCACTTCCAGATTTACATTTTCGAAACCTATCCCGTGACCTTGACATTCTACATTTTATAAATATTAATTTAATTAAAAGTTATAAAATAGTATTACAAATTTACAAATTACTTACCTATTTTATAATAATATAATAAATTATTGTAACATAAACGTCTAAACTCGACACTCGTACACCTACTCACCAACAGTTAACAATTGGTTAAAAAATTTGAAATTCACTATTCATTAAACAGTTGTATACACTTGATCTATCGTAATTTTTAATTCCTAATAATGATTATGGAATACGAAATTAAGAACGGTAAAATAATTGTGAATCGATGTTTTTGGAAATGTTATAATAATATTATCACGAAATCGTCTGAATTTTACGTTTAAACATTGAACACATAGATGTCCATGTTTACTTATTAATTATTGTTCTATTCCGTGTTCATTTCTTATTTAGATATCATAAATATCATAAATAAAATTTGAAATAATAATATTAGTATTATTATTGCCATAATATTACATATGACACAGACTCATAAGAAAACTTGAATACTTTTATATTTTTTAGTCACTAAATTTGTGCATCATATACACAAAAACGCTGGCCTATCTAAGCACGGAAGAGCGCGGGGCCCGGGGCGAGGGCCGCGCTCCCCCTGCCCTATGGATGGCCCTGTATGTATGTAGTATTTATACTTAAAACCTTTATTTATTATACATTTTTATTTTTTATTTGTACGACGAACATTTTATTTACACTAAATAAATCCTATAGACATAACACTGCGTCACTATAGAAATTTATATGGTCAATAGGGTGGTCCCTAGCCATAAGTGAAGAATATTTTTTTGATTTTTGTTATTCCGCACCCCATCCCTCCTTCCCATTTTGTTCAATACTAATGAAAAATTACTTGTGTAAATTTTTATAATAATTTCTCACCTTCTAAACGTGCTACAAGAGGGTTTAAAAATTGCTAAAGAGGTAGTTTTATAGTTTTTTGAGTTTAATTTAAAAACTATAGCTCTTGACATAAAAATGTTTTGATCTTAAATTTTAGATCACATTATTCTACATAAAAAATGTACAGACAAAATTTCTTGTACATCTACTAATTTCCAAGATAAATTTAAATACACAAAAAATTAGTTTTTTCGGAAAAATTAAATTTTTTCTTATTATTTAAATGTACTTGATGAATGGTAAATATTGCTGCAAAATGTTGTTCATTGAAATTATACTAATTTAAATTTTATAAAAGAAAGATTATTTGTAAAAATTGCATTGGTATGGTTCGTTTTACTGCGAGAGTGCAAATTTATGCGGTATCGCCGAATAATTTCCGAATGTTGGTTGTCTATTGATTGTTACTCAGGTTGTCTACAGCCGCTATTTTATCTTTAAAAACCCTTTTACAAAATAAAATATAACTATATATCAGTCTTGTAAAGTATTTGAATACTAGTATTTAAATATATTTTGAAGTATTTTTCGGTATTTTAAATACATTTTTTTAAAAGTATTTTTTTAGTATTTTTAATACATTTTAAAAGTATTTTATACGAAAAAAAAATACTTGTATTAAAATAGGTACTGATAAAAATGTTTTCTTTACATTTTATTTTTATACGTTATAAAATTAAGCTACTATGAAAAATTCATAATTTTTACACATTTCCTTGCCATTTTTTAGCAATGTACATTGTAAGACAAGACTGAAGGTTATAAAAATAACAAGTATTTTTCATGTAAAGTAACTATAAGTTATATTCAATTGGGTAAACTTAGTAGAAATTTTTAATTTTTTTAAACACTACTTAACATATTTAATATTGATGAAAGAGTATTTTTATTCAAATACTTTTTTTCTAAGTATTTTAAAAGTATTTAGAATACAAATTTATTCCATTTTAAATATTAGTATAAAAATACTTTTCCAAATTTTTTTTTACAAGACTGCTATATATATAATATATCATTTACATTAGATGCAGACAGTGGCAAAGCAAGGGGAGAGGTTTAAGTATAGATAAATATAGCACAAAAAAAAAACCATTTGTCATAAATCATATTATAATTACTGGTTATACATAAACAAAGATAATGGTACAATAAAGTATAATCATTATGATTTATGAATTATTTTATTGGCAAACAACACAAAATCTGTTGTTGGCATTTGGTAAAATATTTTTAAATCGTACATTATGATAATATAAACGATATACAATAAGTAAAAGAACGTATTTTACACTATGGTCGTTGTGTAAAAAGAAAAGGTTTTTAAAGAACTCCACAAGTGTAAATTACAATAATGTTTATAAATTATAACCGACAAGATGATTTCCTGAATACAATAAACCCCGAAACTAATAGGTGCAAATAAAATTCATTAAAATAGTAAACATTATATAATCAAATAATTCATTAATAATACAATTTCTGTAATTAAATATTCAATAATTAATTACGATAGCCATAAAAAACAATTCAAATTTTTTATATTTTGTTATGTCATTGTAATCGAAATCTGCAAAACGTAAACAATTAAATTAGTAATAATTTGCATTCCAATTTCCAACAATATTATATTTTTTATTAATACTAGAAAAATGCATTAAAACTCTTCATCAAAACAATAAACTAGCAATAAGTTATAATAAATATGATGAAAAATATATAAATGTATTACGGTGAATCATATAAACGTGGGAAAATTTTGTAAATTTTGCATTCGCCGGATATTGACGCTAATCACCAGTTTAATTGGAAATAATGTTCAATACATTTATGTCGGTAAAAACGATATTCAAGAACGATCAGTGAGAATTTTAAACGCGACTGAACTAGGTTAGTTAAAAATATCATGAGGAAAATAGATAGATGATTCAGGTGTAATACTAAGCTGATAGATTGAAGCTTATTGGTTGATCATCATTGACCACCAATCTTGGTAAATAAAGTCATTGACCGGGGTATGACGTCATTCACTATATTTCGTCTTTCACCGTATAGTATGCATACAATACATATAATTTAAATAAAATTTAAATTATGGATTAAACTTATGATATATTTTAAATGATATTATTTATTATAGGTATCTATTAAAGTTTTAGGGTCTTAGCTCATTTATAATACGTTTTAATTATTATTCTTAAATCCCAGAACAATTTAAATGTACTATTGCTACATAACTTGAAATGTAACATGGTTATTAAATATATATTAGATATATTATTGTTGTACTGTGTGGTCGTAATCATTGACTATAAATAGCGATTAAATTAAATGCCACTGGTCATCAATGCGATAAAAAATATACTTTTAATTAATACGAAAAATATGTATATTCGGCCAAGGTAATGTTAGACGTTTATGATGGTTCGAACGAGCGATTTGTAATTTTTGTAAACATCATGCGATCAATGAAGAATATGGAGTGGAAAACAGGATTCTTTTTTTTTGAATGATTAATTTAATAATAATAATATTTCAATCTCAAAAATTAATTGCATTCATTTATTTATTATATATATATATAAAACTCAGATAGCGATCTTGTATTAATTAATCTAACACTGGAGTTTGGTGAGATACTATACATCGCGTAAAAGAAAAAGTCTCAAACATATTAGTATTTAACTATTAAGTATAGTTACCTACTAATAATTGTAATATTTAATAAATAGATATTGGAATAATAATAATAATAGCATCATGAGTAAATTATGATGGAGTAATTTATTAATTCAAAGTACGCTATTTTTAATTTACCAACTAAAAGCTACTGGTTGTGTAGCAATGTATAGTATGTTTAGATGAATAACATAACAAAGAAGAGTATAATAATAATTAGAGTCCAGATTTGTATGTATTATTTTTTTTTTTTTGTTGACATTATACTGTTTGAAGGGAAAAAAGAATGTCGACGATCAACATTAAACAATGTACAGTGAATATAAATTAATATTTAGGTAGAACTGCAAATTTATTAAATTTTTATTTTTTAATTATATTCTGTAGCAACTTCGTCAAAAGTAATTTTTCTTACTACTTAAATTTTTTTATGTAAGTAAAATAAAATCATTTATAAATATTAAATATTGATTATATATAGATGCACAATTTATAAATCTATATGACTAATATACTAAATGAAAAAAAATGGGACAGTCGATTCCGAACGTTCCTCCTTGCTCCTTCATCCCTTAAGTTTTGGGAGAAATTAGTGTTATATTATACTTAAGATCTGAATGCAAGGATATTGTATTTATTACAATAAACTGATAATGTTTTCCACAATTTTACGACGTGTGTAAACTACCTATGAAAATACTCAAAAAAATTTAAAAGTTCCTACGTTCAAATCGCATTAGTTATTATGAAATATCTAAAAGAAATGACGTCAAAATAACGGTTTCCATGAATTTTGCGTTTTCCAATTTTTTCGGTAGTTTTTCTTCTCCCATGGAAAAACTTTTAAAAAATGTCGAAAAATGACCTAACTAAAGTACCAAGTAAATGCAATTTTCAACCGAAAGCATACCTTACTTGTTATAATTATTATGCGAAAAAATGTTTTCAGACATCAAATAAAAAAAAAAATAAATATTTTTCTAAAACCAATACATTCCTCGTTTCGCTATAAGAAAGTAAGACATTCCATATAGGTTTATAAAATGAAACATATAAAACATAAAGTTTAATTGTGATTTTTTTTGTAATTTATATCTCGTATTTAATACATTTTTTTGGAAAAAACGATATAATGCATATATAAACATTTTAAAAGCATATTAATTACATTATTTTAGTGCATATTTTAAGCTTATTTGTAATAAAAATTACATGCATAACAATGGATAGTATAATAAAAATATAAAATAATTTATTTACCATCATTACATTTTATGTCATATACTTTTTCAAATACTGATGGTGATAGAGGTATTTGGTCTAAAATGTATTAATTGTTATGTAATAATTAAAAATCAAATTAATTGACATTTCATTGATATATTTAAACATTAAATATAAGTATGAATGTATGATTATAATCGTGATAAAATTACTATTATTGATTTGTGTATATATAATTTTAAAGTATTAGTAAAGTTTCTATCAAATTATAAAACTTATCAAGAGATAACTAACTTAATTGGTTTAATAAAAAATTTACATTGTAAAATAACATTTCCAAACTAAATAATTCTAACCATCAATGTATTGTATACATTAAATTTTAAATGTATAAATGTATTTAATAAAAAATAATAATTATTGCCTTGTATTAAAGTTCTCATTTTATATGATAGCATTGTTTCTCCATTTATCGGATCGGCTTAAAAAAAATGAAATTATATTTTTTACTTTATCATATTAAATCTGTTGAAAAATAAATCAACTACTTCCAAATACCTAATAATTTAATTCTTAAAAGACTTATTATTTCAACATAAAATATTTAATAACTTACTATTAAATAATTGAGTAAACCAAATGCCTAAATAAAATAAATAATTTATTCGTGTGAAGAATTTATTTACTACTTAGGTATATTAGTACTTAACAAACGTGGATATAAGATAATGGAGTACACAAAATAATATTAAGACAAAACACCCAGTTAAAAAGTAGCAAAAATAAAATTTAAAGTTGAATTAGGTGAATAACTTAAGATAAAATAAGAAAGCGAAAAGTTTAGATAGGAAAGACAAATTAAAAAAAGTGTGAGGACTTGTATGAGTGGCTAAAAACAGAATAAGGAGAAAAGGACTTGTATTAGTATAATATAAATAGACTAAATATGAGTAACGACGTGAAGAAACTGAATTAGAATGTGTAATGTATAAAAAATAATGATAAAGACGAGAATAAGTATCTACTATTTATAATCCAAGAACCAACACAATAAACTACTTAATTTTTAATATAAATAAATGATTATTAATTTGTTTTCAATATACATTTTTAACATATTTTACAAATATTAATTAATATGTAATATTATCTATCTTTATACAACTTTAAGTTATGAAATAAATATATTCACATATGAAACTTGTAAATGATTATGTCAACATTGTCAACAAATAAGAAATGGTAAACTATGATATTTGCAGCATCCGGAAGTATCAAGACTGCCAAAATTTCATTTAAAGAACATCTTAAATAACACAGCACGACAAAACTCGAGGATTACTATGTACTATGCAAAGGCCCATTAACAAACTATCCACCTTTTACTCGATTCAGATAGCGATTTGAATCTAATAAAGTTATTAGTCATAAGAGATTATATTTGGGTATATGATTACACCATAAATAACCGAATATTCTGTATATATTTTAATATCTGCTACCCTCGAAATTCGAATTGGTAATGAGCTATGTTCTTCAAAGTATCCTATTATACACTTAAATTTCCCTGTGCCAAATGAAAAGATATTAGGCAAACATTTTATTACCGGACGAAAGCCAATAATCATCTGACCAAAGAGGAAATATTAATAAACCATTAAACAATGACCAACCCTAGTTGATAGTGTAATGCAAGATAGAAGAAAAGGAATTTAATATTTTACTATTTAATTAAACAATAATCAATGATTTAATAATATTAGTTTTTATTTTTGTATTATAAAATAATAATCCGTAAGGCCAATTAAAATAAAACATTACAATATTAAGATGTATTTTATTTTAATTTTAATATTTTCCAGTATAGTTCATAATATAATATTTGATTATATAAAAAAGAAATTGTTAAAATTAAAGATTAATTTTTTAAATCTTACTATTTTTACATTCTGCCATGAAAATGAAATTTTTCGGTTACTTATTTGTCAGTTTTAATAATAAATTTAAATTTCTATTGTAGTTTTGATTCAACAATCAACATTATAAATTTTACACATAGTAAAAAAAATAAATGGAAAACCTATGATAATTTGAATAACTATGTCAAAGAATTATATGAAAATATTATATTTTCTTTAATTAAATAATAAAAGTATTAGAAAAATATATGATATTATTGTAAATAATTCATAATAATAATGATACTAAGTTATCAGAAAACATAATTTAGAAATGGAAAGGCATATCTCAATACGTAGTACTATACAAATCTAAATCATTAGAAAATAACATAAAATATAATCTTACCTAACATTTCATCTGTTAGTGAAAAATGTTTAATACAAGAAAAATTAATTAAAAAAGTATGGTTTTAACAATTGGAAAAATATTTTTAAAACATTTTTAGTTAACACCTTACAAATAGTAAATAGGTAAAAATATAAAAGTAAAGTACATTATTAGAGTATTATAGTTAATATAGTAAATGCATATAAAGTTATCGAATCCATGAAAACAAAATACTGTAAAAGAATGATAAAATAATAATCATAACACATATATTTTAAAAGATTCGTAGTGCAGATTAGTTATTTAAATTTTCAATTTTTTAGTGATTTGAAAAATAACCCAAGTATGCATTTTATTGCATGTGGTATCCAAATTACCGGATCACTTGATTTGTTTCCTGCTACAAAAATTCACGAGGACTAATGGAGAACTGCGTGTGTAATTCAATTAAAGGTATATCAATCCTAATATGAGAAAATTGAAAAGAAAAAAAATCTGAATAATTTTGGTTTTTGGTAGGATTTTATATTTCAGTTAAGATCCTTATAGACAGTTTTTTTCTTTAAAAAGGACTTTTGCGAATAATTGATATCAATGACTCGCACTTAGAAGATTTTTCTATAATTAATTAGGATTTATTAGGTGACTTTAATATAACTGGGTGGTTATTATCGAATGTAACATTTATATTATCACGGATATATTAATGCCAATATATTTCTTATATCAAACATAAATATTATACGTAATATCTATTATTTATCTGATACAAATTATATAAATTTACGGTCCTGTAGTAGGGTCTAATGACAGGAACTCGTAATACAGTCGGCTTTCGGATGATAAACTAAGAACCACATGGGCGATTTCTGCTGGATGATTAGAGCCTAAAGGAATGTTCAAATATTATGATCTTCCATTGTTGATGGGGACATCCCAATAATGTACGAGCACCATCGAAGTGCGAACGAACACACGTAGCCTTATGCACAATATAAACATCACTGTACAAGTGCAATGTGAGCCAAAACAAAGTCAAAAACGAAGTATGTCGATCGCCCGTAGTTTCCTTCTAACCATGAGCTTGAAAATCCATGGCAAAGACGGGTTGGTGCTGGTAGGTGGTAGTGATGGGCTATTTTCAGATATTTTATTTTTCGATCGGCGTCATTCTGTCACGGAAAGCGTCATGCCATTCTATGGCTCAGGCGGCTAAAGATCATCCAGTTGGGTTAAACCTACTAATTTCGTACATATTTATAGATTACATTTAATTATTTGGTGTTTAATATACCATATTGTTTTAAACCTAGGAGTCAATTTGTCGTTTCCATTATTCTCACAATTTATTATTAGTAGGTATGTCTGTTTTAATGATAACATATTAATTACCTTCGCGCATTTCTCTTTTATTATTGTTCATTAATTTTAGCCATACATTATAATAAATTGTATTTTAAATCTATTCGCCAAAGGGCTCCTAAAAATCGGCGGTTGGCCTCGAAGACTCGCGTATAAGGTGATTACAGGAAGGAATGGGTGACTTAATGTATTTGCATACGAGTAAATTAACAATAATTTTGCTATGCACAGAAATAAAAATATAATAACTATCGACAATTATAATATTCTTAACAATATGATGATAGGGTGCCCACACAAGATGAATGGCACATCAAGATGATGGGAAATTAATTATATAAACAAACCTAATGTTAAACATTAATAATAATAATTTAACAAAATTATGTATTCTGGAGTCGATTCGGAATCTGAAGATTTTTTTGCATGAATACAAAAGTCTGTCAGTCCGTCACTACAAGGAACCTGACCAAATCGGTACAAATATATTATATATGCGAAATGCCAATAAAATTGACCAAAGGGCCGACTGAATCATAGCAGAACACCGTACACATGAGCTACGCGCCAAAAAAGTGGCGAACAGTCACAAGAACAAAACGGTTGTACCATCTAATCGAACGACGACAAACTCGAATGCCCGAGGCTGCGATGTATTTGTGTGAAACCATACGGTGGTGATCGGCGACGAAAACAAAAACAGTGACCGATTGTCCGCGTAAAAACCAACGATAACAGCGGATTAAGTGTGAACAAAATCAAATGTTTTTGTCTTATTCAAATTGGTTATTAAATCATTGCATAACTTTTGAATTTTACGGTTTTGACGATTGCATATATCCATCCCTGACAGTAAATTCCTACTCCTTCGATACATTTTGTGTATTGTGTATGTAATATTCTGTCGATGAACTCTACTTAGTTCTTTATAACAATCTTGATTTATGACCTCATATTGAATATGTGTGCTGTATGGTTTTTAAAATTCTAGGTCATCAGGATAGAGAAAGACGTACGACTGGTGATGTCTGTTAAAGCATACATTTGTGTCCTGTATATTATATTCTGGTATCATATTGTTGTCTAGCTTGTCAAATTTTCAAGCTATTTTCTTGATATTCCTTATGTGTCACATAATTATACTACAGATTTCCCTGCATGAATTATATTTATAAAGTGATATTCTTACTATGTTGTTTTAAAAAAAAGCTAAATATTATTATTGGGTACGATTTATACCTACTGTAAAACCTAAATTGATATTGGATATAGGTACGAATGATTTTCTTATAATAAATATAAAATTTAATTAATTAAAATTTAATTTCATTCAAACTTACTATAAAGCCCTTCCACTATATACATTTTTTAAGTATAAAATTTAGTATTTGGCATTAAAAAAAAGTAAGAAATTATCTTTTATTTATTAAAACCAAATCTACTTTTGACATTTATATGGTAAAATAAAATTAAATAAAAATTAGATTAAATAGAAATTTAAATGTGTGATAATGATTTTAAAAATATAGATCCTACATATTATGTTGAATAGGAAGACTTATGACGAATGAGTATAATGTAGTAAATATCGAAGTAATATTAATACTGAATGATATTACTAAATAATAAATTCATTTTTAATAAAACTTAAAAGTTGATATTGTATGTAAAATTAATTTGAACTATTATCAAAGTATATGATATTCAAAATTATATTTATTACAATACTATATAAATTTTATATTATTGATCTATCCAATTATAATATAATAGGTATTTGATACGAGAAGTGTTATGACTAACTTAATTTTGACTAAAATGATGATAGCAACATAATATTTTTATTGTCCAGCCAATGGCTAATGTTACAATATTATACAGCTAATGTTTACATTATTTCCCGTCACATATTTAAAGATAATGATAATTATTATTTTTAGGTGACACTAATTATTTCAGTCGGATGTATCGTATTGAAATTATAAATAGAAAAATGCAAGTTGAGTTGCACAAGTGCGTGCTAATTGAGAACATTTAAACATTTAATAATTTCACGAAATGAGTATTTCATTATCACCTATACGCCTCTTTATTTCCTCCCCATTTCAAAAATACATTATACAATATAATTTGTATCCCTGATCAAATATTTAGTGTTATCTATAGGAATGGACACACAATATACAATAATAAACTATTTATGATTTAATTTAATGGCGCAATCTTACTTGTTTCACAGTTAATAATTGCAGTTACATCTGTAATAAACATGCGAAAGAAAGAAATATTATAAAAAAAAGTGAGAATGTCGATTGTGGACGTTCCTCGGTTCCTCCTTCATAACTTCGGTCCTCGGAGAAATTTGTGGTTTATTATACTTATGATTTAAATGCAATGATATTGCATTAGAATTCGATTCTGAGTGATTTTCAATATATTATATTATACTATACTAATAATTCATTCCAAAATTTTACCTCACTTGTATACTACCTATTTTAATACTCAAAAAAATTTTCAATTGCTTACGATCAAAACTTAATTAGTTATCACGAAATTAATTAATTAAAAATAACAGAAACAGTAATTTTAACGATTTTTCAACATTTTTTGATAGATTTTCTCCTCCCAATTAAAAACATTTGAGAATTTTGAAGGTACTAATTAAACGTAGCATACCCTTATTTACCTAAAGCATAACCTACTTGTGGTAATCTGACCATTATTTCTAGCCGAAAAAGTATTTTCATACATAAAAAAAAATAAAAAACACACATCTTTGTAAAACAAATACATTCTTCCCTTTGCTCAGAAACTAAATGTAGACTGTAAAGAAAATTATAGATATAGATACAAAACTAAATTATGTTTATTACAATCAATAAATTTAAACTAATAGTATATTACCGTCTATAATTAATATCTACAATTAAACAAAAGTGGGATGGTCGATTATTGACGTACCTTCTTCGTCCCTTCAGTCCTCAAAGATACTAATAGTTTATTATAATTAAGATTTAAATACAAATATATTACATTCAAAAATACTATTCAGAGTATTCTGAAACTCAATTATATACAATATATTATGCTGATAGTTCGTTCCACAAGTTTACCACGTGTGTAAACTTTCTATAAGGAAACTCAAATAAAAATTAAAGTACCTACGTTCAAAATTGCATTAGTTATCATGTAATATCAAAATAAATATCGTCAAATTTAAGATTTCTGTGAATTTTTTTGTTTTTTTGTCAGTTTTTGGTAGTGACTAATCTCCCAAGGAACAACTTTTGAGAAATTCAAAAAAAAATCTATATAAATTACCAACTAGATGCAATTTGCTATCGAAAGCATATCATATTTTTGGTAATCGGACCATTATTTTTACCCGAAAAGTGCCTTCAGACTTTTAAAAACACAAAAATCAAACATCAATGTAAAATTTTAAAGTTTGAAGATAAAAAAAAAATTAACAGACAATTTTTAAAATTTTTTATAAATAGTTTATAGGTTAAGTAGTGTATGATTATACTTCTATAAAATTTTCGAACCATTTAACTCTAAATTTCATGTAATATCAATCATTTTTGATAAATAAATTACATTTTTGGATAAATTTAAAAGTTGTGTATTTAGACAGATAATAAACCTATCCGTTCCAAAATTGTATTACGAATGTAGACTTTTCTGTTTATTTTTTAGTAATTTGTCATCTTCTGCGGAAAAACTTTAGAAATGTTCAAAAAATAAATTAAATAGGGTACCAACTAGATGCAATTTTCTACTAAATATTCGTGGTAATTGAACCATTATTTCTACACGAAAAAATATCTTCAGACATACAAAAAAACATCGTCGTAAAACTAGTACATTGTGCACAGAATAGTTGACCGAGTGCCTTCGACTGAGTATGGCACGAGGGCCTTCTGTTCATACTTTGCAAATTTTTAACCTCACCGTTCTTTCTTTTAATTATATCTTATCTTAGGCATCACCACTTTAAAATATGTTGCTGCTCATCAACTTCAGATATAGCTTTAATTATCGCCGGTATACCTTAAGGAGCAATCCTCTCCCCATTACTCTTTAACATATATGTCTCTGATCTGCTAATAACTCCAAACACATCTGTTACCCTCTATGCAGATGATAAAGTAATTTTTTCAATTCATAATGACCCAATTAAAGCCTAAAAATAAGCTAAATAGAGTACCATCTATCTTCGCTTGTCTCAGAATTCATAATATAGTTTGTAAGAATATAATATTTGATTAGATAGCAATAGCTTACGTTCATCTGCGCCTAATTTAAACACACAAATAATTAATGCAGCAACAAAATATTTGTTGTATAGTAGATTCTATTATAAAATCAATGATACAAGCGCCACCAAATATGGTTGTGAAAATGGTAATGATGTGTGTTGAACTGATGACTTATAGTCATCAACTATAATCAATTTCTATCAACTTTTAAAATTTAAAAATAAATGAATTCGAAAAATTGAATTGTATGTACATTATTTAAAAATAATATGTTACATATAATTAATGGTTAATATTCATAATTCAAAATTAAATGAAATGGAAGTAATATCTTATTAAATATAATTATATTTTTAGTATTTATATCAGATGTTATAATTACAAATTTAACTTACACAAATTATTCACTGTAGAAATAAATGAACATAAAATATTAGAAATATTTTGTTGTAATAAAACAAAAAGTGGTAGGTCGTTTGTGGATATTACTTCTTTGTCTCTTCGGTACTCAGAGACATTAGTGGATTCTTATACTTATAATTTGAATGCAATGATATTGCATTAGCAAATACGATTCTGAGCAAAACTATATATATTACATTATACTATAGTAATAATTGATTCCACAATTTTACCACTTGTGTTAAATACCAATGTAAATATTTAAATAATTTCAATGTCTTACGATCAAACTTTAAGGAGTTAAACCGTTCAACCCAAAATTGCAGGTAATATTAAACATTTTTGAAAATAATTCTAAAGCTAACAAAAACCTTATTTTTGCCAATTATCTACCAAAATAGGTAGTTTCTAATCACCAAAGGAATATCTTTTGAGAGATTCGAAAAATTAACTTAATAAAGTACCAACTAGACTGATTTTCTACCGAAAGAATAACCTATTCCTAGTAATCGTACGGTTATTTCTACCCAAAAAATGTTTTCATAAATAAAAAAAAAAACAAAACATTTTTGTAAAATCAATACATTCTTCGTTTCTCTCAGAATCTAAAAATTAACGGAAACTTTTTGTATCTTTTCAATCCCCTGAATAGTCTTTTAAATCCGCTTACACCAATATTACAAATCGGTTATCCGATTTATGTAGTAATGAAATCCAAAATGTTTATAAACAGAGGCAATTCTAAACAGTTATATGTTGATTTTAATTATTTGAACATTTACGAAACAACGCCCGTGTACTTAAGTGACATCCTTATTTATAACTTAATCTAATGAATGCAATTCCTTATGTAGGTATAAAAGTACTAATTTAATCTGTAAATATCTTTGTTTAGACCTTATAGTTTTAGAAGATTATATTATAGCCTATATGTAGTATAATAAATCATATTTATTAGTACTTGAGTGAACTGTTGTTGGAATTTCTCCTTTGTTATAATTATTAAACGGTTTCCATATATTCATATATGGGATAACTTAATTACCGTAATGTATAACAATAATTTTAATTTCGTTTTTTATTAAATAATTTTAATAAGAGTACCTTCATCATCGTAATATTATTTGGATATTTACAAATACTACAATGTATATTATTTTATCTAATTATTTTAAATGTATTTTTTAAAAAATTATATTAATGCTTTCAAATTGTTTTCCTGTATGTATTTAAGGCACTCAAATTTTTTTTTTGACTTGTTTATTTTTGCCCATATTATTAAAATAAATTAAATAGGTACTTATTAACCATTATATTACATTATATACCAAATAATATTATCAAAAGAATAACGAATATATAAAATATTATATAGGTAATCAATGTATAATTTTTATACGAAATATTGTGACAAATTATAATTTACTTACAGCCTTTTGAAACTTTAATTGTTAAATAATAATAATAAAAAAAAAAAGTTTCAATCGTATTAATGACGTTAGATCCATTAGGATTTAAGAGTTATACATAATTTATATAATTTAACTGTATAATATAGTTAATATATAAGGATATTTATTATGTTAATAAAGTACGATGTATGAAAAGTAACAGAATATAATAAGAAATATTAAAGATATAGTACATAGATATAAATTATCAGAGACTTTGCAACACATTATGGAAGAGGAGGTGAATAAAGAACAGACACAGTTTTCGATAAGTTTAGTTTAAATAAGTAATTGTACTACTTTAGAAACTTTAATAAGAACAAAAAAGCCTAAAACAGATTCAGGATCGTATATAAAGGACAGTACTTTATAAAAAAAATTGATATTAATTTAACTGAATCACTATGATCTGTAATGGGATTAAACAATTCGCTTCATGCCTACGGTCTGTTAGGATGAAAATGCTTAAGGTATGACTCCCTAGGAAAAAGTAATCATTAGTAGAATATATAATGGTGTTGAATCTACAACTAGCAAATTAGAGAAATATTCTTTGGACATTTTTTGCAACAACACGAGAGTCAGAAGATTACTACACATGAATGTGTAAATATACATATAAATTGTTATGTTATCCAATGATTATAAATCGATTATATTATTTAAAAAAAAAAAATTAAAATAGCGAAATTTAGCATTACTATTTTATATTATATTGTATTTCCATCTTCTGACATAATAATATTAGTCATGGTTTTAATTGACTTGGACAAAACAACTTATATAATTATCGTTGAATTAAGTTTAATATTTAAAGTATTAAAACATTATCCAACAATATTTATCATAGAAAAGTTGAATATTACAAAATAACGAATACTTACATGCAGATTTATATTCCTTCATAATTTTCTTGCAATAATTGTAATTCAATTCTGGTAATACAAGAACAATATGTTCAAATTTATAATTATTTATCTCAAAGTATCAATACATTTTAAACATTTGGTTAGACAACTACAAGTATTTATCATAGCAAAGTTGAAAACCATAAAAATAGGAATACTTACTTCCAGAAAGTTCAACATCTTTATTGTATTTATAAGAACTACTTTCGATAAGTACGTTTTTCATATAGTGTTCATAATTACTGTATAATGGTAATACTATAAAAACATGTTAAAATTTATCATTATTAAAGTTCAATGATACAGTATTTAAATATTTGGTTACTTCATCTTTATAAAGTTTCTTTAATCATTACTACATACTTACAATACAGTCCTGTTTATATTTTAAACTTCCATTAATTATGTAAATATATATATAATTATAATATTTTAATAGCTAATAGCAATACTATAGTACGTTATAGTCGAGAATTCAGAGTACAGAGTCAAAAATCTGTTAGTCAACCCAATGATTATAAATCAGGACAGATTACAATACAACCGAATCTAATTAATATAAGAGGATCGATAGTTTTACGAATCCACAGTATCTAACAGGTGACCAAACCTAAGCTAGCATAACATTGTAGGTGACATCACTGAGGCGCTAGTATAGTAGGTACATTTTTTCCAATTTAAGCTGTAGACTGTTAGTGGATTTACGCCTTCATCTGCCGTTTATTTAATTAATTAAATATCAGATATTTACCCGGTAAGTACAGGAGAATAATCTTACCCTCTTATTATTACGATTTTAAAATAATTTATTTAATTTTTCAAAGAAAAGTAATTTTTCTTCACCACCTTCACTTCTTCACTTCTTCATTTAAAGTGGTGTATCGCAATATTTGTTAGTCACGTTACTTATAATATTCACAATCGGGGGCTTCTATTCCTGGACTAAGATACGATGTAGAGATATAGCATAAATAAATATGTATATAGGTTGGTGAAGTGATGTAAAAAATGAAAAACACTAATTACCTAGTTACAACTTATGTAATGAGTTAAAAATAAAAGATATTATGGACTAGTTTCCAAATTTTGGTGAATAATTTTCCGAGATATAGCTAAAAAACTAGAGTTTTTATTTTTAAATTTTCGGAAAAAATGAACTACTTACCTATAAGTTATAATTTGTGCTATTATTTTGCAGACAATTATTTTCGAAGTTACAGCGAAAAACTAGATTGCAAATTTTTAAAAAAAAATAATTATGTTTTATTGCATAAAATATATTGCAAATATTGCGTTTGTTGGATATTTATGTGACACCCTCCCTGTATCGTTGGCCTTAGCATAAATAATAATAAAATAAACTGGAACAATTAATAAAGATAATAATTAAACACCGCACAGGATATAGCATGAGGCATAAAAACATAATATTATTATAATGTTAGAAATGTAATATCGAAGAGGGTAGAGACATGTTTTAATGTTTTCAAATATATTTAAAAATTCTTCTTAATCAATATAATATGTATAATGCATATGTAATCATTTTCCATGTTGATAACTCTAATATTGGTTATATACTACCTATCACATTTTACAATGACAGAATAGTCTAAAGCCAGTACAAAACGGAGTAACTTATCCGCAAAATCATAGAACACTAGTAATAACAGGTTATTACTCATTATGTTTTATCTAAGAGTAAATCGCGTTCGCACATCGCACATTAAGGAATCATCAAGTCAAATTTAACCGTCCTACGCACAAAACTAAATTATGCTGACTTGCCATCTAGTGTTGTTTTAATGTAAACATGATGGTTTATCAAGTGTAATCTCAATTTACACTGTATTGTTTACAGTAGGTAAACGCTGGATATCGGGTCGCCATTAATGTAGTGTGTCGCTGCTAAAGGCGACCAGCAAATATTTAATATTGGTCACCACCACGATTACTTTTGGATGGAACAGAGTATAGGTAAGTAGTTTCCTTCACTTTTTACACCACTTACAAGTCCTCCCATTTTACTTTTGTTATAACTTTAAAAGTAAATATCATCAAAATCTGAAAACCAGTCCGACAATCACGCAAAATATTAGCAAAATGATGAATGTATAGTTTTCCTATGTTATAAAAATATGTACATGCTGGTGAAATGGATCTAATTCCTCTTCTAAGAATAAATGATTTTTTTATATAAATACGTGTATAATATAAGCAATTATCTCTAGTACTTTCAACACTAAAAATATAAATATTAAAATTGTATGTATACAATTATACATATCTATATATTGTTACAGTTAACTTCAACGGACTTTAGAAAAAAATGATTAAATATGTTGTGAACTGTAAAGTACTTAAAGAAAAAAGAATTAAAAAAACTAAAACTAAAATATAACTGGTAATTTTTAGTTATCAAGGTTATTGATATAACGTAAACTGTGTTGTTAAAAATTCAAATATAATATTAATTATAAATCACTTTAAAATAATACTACAATGATAAATTTTAAAGGAAGCCCATAATGAATAATTCATTATTCAATTATTTTAATAATAAAAATACGTATCTACTTTAAATGCGATAGGATTAGAATACTATTTTCCGATTTACAGTTCCACTTTTTTACATATCTAACCTAGTTCATACTTGAGTTAGTCGGTGATATCCAACTACTATATAGTGAAATAAGTATAGATACCTATAATATTAATCTCGATTATGATAAAAAATAATTTGAAATTTTCGAATAGCCATTTCATATTGTTATAACTATTTATGTCATAATTATTAAATATAAGTTTATTGGGATGCCTAACTGCATAGACTAGGAATCACAGAGTGTTGATCTTTAGCCCAGAGACTCTGGATTACTTTGACAATATACTCGCGGCAGACAGCACTACAATAGCAACAGAAAAGTAATAGTTAGGTTAGATTTTTTTAAGAAAATATAATTAAATATATTTTAGCTATCTATGAGTTGGGTTATATGCTTATTTAATTTTTATAATATGTTTATTTACTTAATATAATAATATATATTTTATAGCATACAAGTATAAATTACTTGTTCTATTATTTTTGTTGTCTATAAAATCAGGATCTAAAATCATATGAGATAATATCTATTAAAATTAATAATCCAAAGATTGTATTTCTTGACTATTTAAAATAAATCAACCTGAACAGTGAACATCTAACAGAAAACTTGAAAACTGATTTTTTAAAAACATTGCATTTATAGATTGACTTTTTCGTTTCCATACCAAAAATATAATGAAGTTATTTGAGAATTACAAAAAAAAAGTAATTTTTAGTATATATAGTATATAGAAATTATAGTTTATAGAGTACAAGACAACAAAATATATATATTTACATAACTTATTAATGCATTATGAATTTATTATTAAACGATAATATAGTAAGTAGTTATAGTTTTGATACATAATAATTATTAATGACTATTGTTAATAATGACAATAGCATTGTTTTTGTAGAAAAAGCTATCCTACATGTTGCATTAATAATAGATAACGATAAAATTATGATTAAAGATGGATTTGTTATACATAGAAAATTATAAAACTACATTAAACATTTACTTACCAGTTAACATATCTGTATAAATTATCCAATTAATATAAACAATTTTTGCGCATTATGAATAATATGAAAACTTTATATACATTACACATAAATATCATATTATGATATATATTAGATAATGAAGCTAGTTTGAATTTATAATAATTGTGTTTTATGAAAAATAGCATTTTTTAGGTTCAATATAGGTATTTTTAGTAAATATTACTAAATATTCTTTGTAAATATTTAATTTGATAATACTTAATTGCAACTATAACGGGAACTTAAAATAATTATAATATATAATTAAGAATTATAATAATAAATAATAATAATAACATACATTCTAAAGATTGTTTATACTGTGTGAAAGTGATCACCCCATTTTCATCTATGATGATGTATAATTAATTAATTATTACTAAAATTACAAAATTACAAAATCATAATATTTGAATTGTTTTTAATGATTGAATTGATTAATTTCATAAGAATGTAAAGATGCTTATATTCTAAAGTAAATATTATATATATATATATATCTATATATTGATTTTATTTTTTTGAGAAATATTAATAATTGACAATAATAATAATAATTCATTTTGCATTTCACATTATAATAGATTAAATAATTCCGAAAAATTACATCAGAAATATAATTTTTCCAATAAAAAAAAAATCTCTTAATTTTTAATCTTGATTAAATTAGGATATCAACACATCAAAACTATCATAAAAATACATGAATTTTCTTTAAACTGGATATTTTCAAATTCCACGTAAATAAATAACTATTTTTTATTTTTTTTGCTAGTTGTTTAAAATTAAAATAAAAATAATTGAGATAATATTATAATTATAACCCATTGACTCAATAATAAATTTTAAAAAAAATTCTTTGAAATAATGCAATTAGTAAATAAAAGTAGGACACACAGTATATTTAGTAATATGCTATGCAAAATAGAGCCAATATATTTTATTAAATATGGATTACAAAAAACTGATGTCAAACACATGGACATACACAACTAGAAAAGACTTGGGAGGAAAAAGTCTAGTCCTATATAAACAATTTTTGGTCCTTTTTAAAATACTTTACTGCTTATAGTTTTTTTATGAATGATTATTAAAAAAACGTAAGGTCAATTTTAAACGATCCGAAAATCAACCAATCGTTTCCAAATTGTTTTTCCTTATGTAGAATATTATGTCAAAAAAATCTCAAAACAAATAGAAAAATGTAAAATAACAAAAACCGTAATTTTCCCAATTTTCTGATATTTTTTTTTTTTTATTACCTTCTAGTTCCTAAAGAAAAACTTTTAAGAAATTCGAAAAATAAGTTAAATAAGGTATGCAATTTGCTACGAAGAGGACACAAGTTGTTGTAATCGGACCATTATTTGTACCCAAATTATGCTTTCAGACTTTTAAAAAATACATATATCATTATAAAACCAATACATTCTTCGCTTCGATCAGAATCTGAAATATTATTGTGTGTATTACGCTTAAACTATTCTTACTAAAAAATCCTAGTTAACAACGGTTAAAAGTCAGACAATTATAAATTGTTGTTATAATGATATTTCCATTCCATGCGTACTTACTGGCAAATGATGAATCATCTTCATTATAAAATTCTTAAAAATCGACAAATATATAAATACTTAATTTTTTATAATATGGAATGAGATTATATATTAAGCTATGTTACCTAATATAATAATTTTTTATACAAAATAAATGTAAAACATATTTTTATTTTTTATTAAAAAAAAAAAATTAGATCTATATTATTATTAATATAATTTTTTACAATATTAAGTCATATAACAAAATTAAGTTTTGACATACTATTTGATATGCATTTTTTTTTTTTTTTTTTTTAAAGTAACAATTACTTTTATTTTATAAAAAAGAACAACATAATTATACAAATAAAGTTGTATAGAAATTTTACATTTTTAAGACCAATTAATTATTTAATATTAACATGGAAAGATTATATAATATCATTATGTTATTTCATTTTGTTACTGCTAAGGTAATATTTACAAAAAAGATTATAAACATTAGTATACACTTTCTATTATGCTTAAAAATAATAAGTTCTCTATCTGTTACTATAAATTACTTCTTTGCAATTTTTTTCAGTAGGTACTTATTAGACTATCATTCTAATAATATGTCGGTTATTTATATTATTATAATAATATACAATTACTTATTAATTTATCGTAGCAACTTTTAAAATCGTCCTTACACCAATTTAACCATTTGTCTACGAATACAAAATAAATAAATAAATGATTGTGAATTAGAAAAGTAGAAAAGGAACCATTGAAGTAACAACAAGAGACAACTTTGTGTCAGGCCACTGATTACTCATAATGTAGGATCTCATACGCCAATATTGGTATACAACGTATAAAAAGATCCACATGGAAGGTGAACTAAATATGATGACGTGTGGAGATGCGCTAAACCGACCAATTTTCGTCTGACACCGTACATTTCTTATTTGGGACAGGATATTGTTGATAGTTATTTTCCGATAGATATGGTCGTTTTAGCACATTTGCAAGGCGCGACATGTCGCGGAAACAGGTCATGGCGACCAACGACCATTACTTGTCATCGCTACATATTTTGTCAGATATATTTTTCAAGACATGAGATGTCACGACTTTGTAGATTTTCGACTAGTCTTCACCAGTCGACACAAAATATGTTTTGTTGCTTCAGTTTACTTGCTTTTTTTTGCTAATTTTTTTTTTGCTGATATACCTATTTATTTATAAATTAAATCAATTATGTGAAAATAAAAATGTTTATCTACCATTAATATAATTTGCATTTGATACAATATAAAAAACAAATTTTTTGTGAACATAATAATCTGAAAAATAAACAAGTATTGTCTTTGATTTTTAATTATTTCATATAACTTCTATAAAATTAATTATATTATTTTTTAAGTAGATATCTACAACGTATATATACATTATTTATTTAAATATAATTTTATATTTTTGACGATATTATATTATTTATATTATGTACGATGTTTAAATTCTTTGTTTATGGTGCAAACATGTTATGTCATGTTGGTGGGTGCGGTTGACAGAGCAATGACGCTACTAGAGCTCTATAAATATGTATATGGAGTCTTATCGCTGCCCATGTGGTTGGTGGGCTGTCTCAATTCGTAACTGATATGTTTGCGGGGTTATTGTCGTCTGTTTTATCATGTTTTACTGCCTGTCGTTAATATTTTCAAATATCTTATGCTTAATTTATGCATGAATCTTAATTCGTAAAAAAGACAATGGCCCAACAAGACGAGAAAAGTAACCATTAAATTGTCCCACTAAACATTAGAAAACTTGCACAATTTTTTTTTCACGTGTCAAGCAACCTTCTATATAAATACGACAAGGTATTGAATGAATTAAAGTTAGAATTAACAGCTATGGGTCAGTAACATTAAATGAACAATTAATTAAGTAAACATGGATAAATAAATAAAAAATAATTAAATACTAGTAATAAATAAATGACAAATAAATATTAAGAAATAGCGAATAAATAATTAATTTGGAGTCAGTCTAGTTTGATTGTGTAAAATAATGGTGTTGAGAATCATATGTCAGATACTATCCTGCCAGAACCTGACTAATTTTATTCCTTCCTTAATCGCTGGCATGATTCGTCCATTGCGCTGGAATTTGGGCAGCTTGGGCATCATATTAGGAGGAAGATGGTCTCAAACTGTCCATAATCACAATATCTATCCTCATCAGGAATGAGACTTCCTTTTGTTTGGTTTACTTTGGATCGCCCATCTCCTTCTCTTAGTCTATTTTTTCCTTTCCACGTTAGCCACTCTAAATTGTTACCTGCAGGCAAGTGTTCGGAAGGTATCATCCACTTCTCAGTCTTCTTGTCTATGGAGAGTTTCAATCTGTCGAACATTTCTTGGTCCTGATTTCTTTCCAAAATTTCTGTACACTTTAGGAAGCTCCTTGATTTTAGGCGAGTGGATGGAGGGCTGATTTCAAACATTTGATGTTGCTTATTGTGTTTTTGCTTCGTTCATTTCCAGTCAGATTTGACTCCTCGGCGAATGTCAGGAAAGACGATGCCTGCTAAAGGAAAGATTTTACTGATTAGTGTGCTCTTTAAGCAGCCAGTTATGAGAAAACATGATTCGTTGAGTGCGACGTATACTTGCTTTACGTGTGTAGGTTGTTTCAAGCAAGGATGGTGAATTCTCCCACTGAGAAGCACAGAGATAATGCAGAAACTGTTAGAGTATGAAGGTTGACGCATCCAGATTGATCCAGATAGTTTCTTAATAAAAGAGTTTCTTGCGTTTATCTTTTTTCTCGTGTTCCAATATTGCTTAAAAGTTAACGAATGATTCAGTGTTACGCCCAAGTATTTGGGAAAGGTAGTGTGGTCTAGTTCTTTTCCATTTCATGTAATCTTAAATTTCTGAAGTGCTTGTATATTAGGTAAGTAGAAGTCAAAGTTAGGTGTTAACTCACTAGATTAACCATACTTGGGTTTTATCTGTGTTAGGTTTAAGGTGGTTTTTTCGTTAATAATCTAGCATTGTCTGGAGATAAATATTCATCTAACGTTCCATTTCTTTAAAGTTATTACTTTGGATTGTTAGAACCACATCATCTGCGTATATAAAGGATTTTGCATCTGGTTGTGTTGGGATAGCTTGGTCGTTTGTATAGACGTTGTATAGTATTAAATACGCTGCCCTGGAGGAGCCCATTAATCTAGGTTCTCCATCTGCATTTTTACTCTCCATGGCTACAAAAAACCGTCGGTTTCGGAGTAATGTCTTAACAATTTTAATTAGTTAACGGTCATCAATGAGTTTTGTACAGTTTCTACAGAAGAATATTGTTGTTTACGGTATCATTAGCTGCTATGAGGTCTATAAAGGTTTTGACAGTGATCTTTATTTCTTCATAAGAAATAGGAAGTTTTTTTTTAAATTGTTATCGTATAATATTTATACAGAGCATTTAGTCATTTTACTATTCGATTGCTCGCTAAATTTTAAAATTGAAAATTCTTATCCTCGATTTATTCGTGCAATGTTATGTAAAGAGGCACTCTATTAAAAATATTATTTCACTAACAGCTAGTGTTGAATATTAAAGGTTTTATATAGAGTGAGAGTAATATTTACAAAATGATTTTAAAAAATGTTATGTTGTTTCTATATCCCAATAATATATAACAATAATAACACATCCCTTCCAGCAAAATAATTTATTTATTTTACTAAAATTAATAAATATACATTTCTACTATTAATCATAGTTTCATAATGCTATAGTAATGATCTTGGATACTTCTAATTCGGTCTCCCCTTCTATTAAATTAAGTAGACGATTTAATCTATAGATATGCTATCTCACCGACTACAAAAGGATACCAAGTTATATATATATATATATATATATTTTTATATAGTTGCCACTTTAGAAATTAACATAAATATCGGCAATATCCATTTTGTTAAGCTGAGCAAACTTTTTTATTCGTTTTTCTGTCATTCAAAATATTAAATCATTGGACCTTTTAAAGTTAAAGTAAATTTCAGCGACATCAACTACGCCTAACATATTTCTTACGTCACCATTCATAATATTTAATCAGGTCACTTACCTACTAACAACACTTTAGCATAGATAAACCTAGCGGTGGCCAACCTGTTCCGTCTCAGGTTGTAGAATTAATTTTTCAAACTTCTATACTCTCAACAAAAATTTCAGTTATTATGATTTAATTCGATGTTTCGCTCACCAGTACAATGTCTTAACTCCTAAGTGCTTGCCTTTTAGACATACACAAATATTTTGTCGTGGTTAACAATGCTGCAGTCACTGTAGTAGCTTTATTGATTACAATAAAATCCTTTTAATTTCAACCATTTCTTGCATTCATTTTATATCTGTCCATCCAACTACGGCAAGGTTGGCAAATAAGAAAAAGAATAAAATTTTCTATGGCACCCGAAAGATTCTCATGTGTTCATATAAGTTATCCCAGATCTATTTATTAATTGCAATATCTCTGTGAAAAATTTTAAATTTTCCATATTTCTTTCAAATTATTATTTAGGCAATAGAATAAAATATAGCTTTTATGAATTGAACCTAGCCATTTTAAAGAGTCTCAGAATTTGATTTTTAGGAATTTTTTTTAATTATTGGAAAAATTATATTCTTGAAGTTATTATTTTTAATAATTTAATACTTTAATATCATGACACCTAAAATTTGTTTAATCAATATTATCATGAATGATTTCAGTGCATACAAAATGTTATTAATTATAACAATAATTAAATCATTATCAATCTACAAATTGTATCACTTATCAACATTGATAGTAGGAATTTTGCATTCTACCATATAATTACAAACTATATGAAATATATATGCCATAATAATAGCGTCAAAAATATTATTTTACTAATAATTAAAAAAAAATCTAAAAAAACGAAATCATTATTAAATCAAGAGATCGATACGTTAAAATTCTCAAATTTAAAATTTTTACCAAAAATAATGATTTTATTTTTTTTATGAGACGCGTTTTTTTCTTAAACAAGTAAGAAAGGTAATAATATAGTCTGTCGCCTATGTAATACTTTGTAAAAAACTACATTCAAAAATTTTAATTTTTGCGGATATATTTCAACTATATATATAAACTCGAATATATATATATAAATATAGAAAGAGAGAGAGAGAGAAAGATTTTTAAGTAACATTAAATATATTATATCAACAAGCACATTAAACAAATCCTAATTGCCATCCTTGCTCTACGAACAGGTGCTTCCCTGAATGGTCTAAACAATAGGACATAAAATACATCATGGCAACTAATAATATTTTGTTCATCAAAATTACTCTTATCTATGAAAACAGTTCCGTCAACCCTTACTTTATCATCACCTACATCGCAAATAAAAATTTAAATATCAATGTTTTTCATTAAACCGGTGATAATTTATCTCGCTAGATTTTTCATCAACTTCATTAAAAATTGAAAAAAAAAATAGCAATAACAAATCCTACGCCTCTCATTTACATACCATTCCACCTAATAGCCTCTTCTCTTAATTTTCTATTTTTAAATTTTTAAATTTTTCAAAAAAAAAAATACTAAACTCTCCTATGAATTTTTCCTTTCCTGGTTTTGTTCTATATAGTCAATTTTCCAATATTTCTTATGTATAAAATATTTTCCTCTCACTCAGATTAATTCATTAATTATCCCCAATCATTTTTTGATTGAATCATTCAATGAGATAAAATGCGTCTATTCTCCATTTTACTACGAAGGCGTTTTGCTGGTAAATTAAAATTAAAATGTATTTAATCCTAACTCCTCTTTTTATAGTAGGTATTTTTAACTTATGGTAATATGATCATAAATTTCTTTCTCTTTTAGCCTTTATTACTGCTTGTTTTTCATCCATTCAATTTTTCATACATCAATATCACTCTCGTATGAAAGTTTACTACACATCATTTAAAGCACTTATCTCTAAACTATTGGTCATAATCTCTCTCATATTTATGCAAAAAATTTTTTTAAGATCTGAGTTTACTTTCCAACGTATATGTTAACTCTCTTTTCGATAATTTTATCGTTGTCAATTTTATCTTACGTTCTTTAAAGTTTTTTCGATTCTCTCTTCCTTAGTGGGGTTACCTTTTTCACCCCGTCTCTAAGGAAAATCCATTTTATTTCAAATCTCTACCTAACATCTTCATTTTTTCAGCCGAATGCTATGTAATCATTTATAACCTAAAATGTCTTTTCTTTATTCATAATCACAACTAGATCATAGTCTCTGATTCTCAGTCTTGTTTTTTTGCTATATTCTAATCCTTTAAATTTTCTTCCCCACTTCTCCTCGAAACAAAATCCCTAATCTTTCAACTTAATATCTCTTCAAAAATGTTACATTTCTTCTGAGTGTCCAGAAATGTTTGTATGTTAAATTGATTGTTTTACATTACTCTTGCCACATCTACGAAAAACTTCGTCGCACCTTTTCATCTAAAAATTACTTTTTCTAGCTTAATAAACTCTAAAAACCTTCAAGAAAACCTTGCTCTCTCTTTTGCCTTCATTGTGCCACAAGATATAGATTCCTATAAAACCTCCTGGTATCGCTTTAATCATAACTTTCTTCCTCTCCAGCTTACCACCTATCTCATACTTCATCCGCTTCTTGTACCTTAAATACCTTTCTAGGTGATAGCGACTTTTGATACATTACATACATTGTATGACTGCTACTCTTTTCTATACTTCTTTCAACTTTTCACTTTTACTTAATTCCCATTCTACTCCTCTCATAAATGTCATAATGTATTATATCCGTGATGATAGATAATTTAATTAGTAATTATATTTTATTAATTGTTTGTTTTGTCCTTGTAGTTTTTCCTTAATATTTTATATTTTAACGGTTTAGTTATAATATTAAACAATAAAAACTCAATAAGATAAAAAAATATAATATACCCACCAGTTTCATTCGAATCTACAAACAATATTATTATTTAATGTGAGAATAATGTGATTATAATAATATTATAACATTTTTAGAATATATTAAAATATAATTATAATCAAATTATAGTAATTGTTTTTAATATTCAATGAATTTAAAATCTATTATTTTCATAAAAGAGTTATAACATAATTATAACGTATTTACTATTATCAAATGTTTACGACATAATACCGATTATAATAAATTCCACGGAAATTCATAATTACGTGAGAGCATCGTCTGATAATTATAATAGTATTAACTATTA
>CM023359.1:3789629-3808880 GCA_013282895.1 Eriosoma lanigerum
AATTACGTGAGAGCATCGTCTGATAATTATAATAGTATTAACTATTAGATATACTATTCTTGTATGTTTAATACAATATTTAGTACCATAAAAAAATTACCCGATACACAACTTACAAAAAGATAATTTATATTTTAAATTTAAATTTATTATTTTAGATTAATAAAATTTAAAATTTAATAACTAGATTTTATATTTAAATATAAATTATAGGAATTTACTTACATTTTTCATCATATTTTAAAAAGTCGAAGACAATTTCTAATTTGGGCCCCGAATTCTCGAAAGTCCAGTTTGTATATTCCTTTGGCACTAATTCTAAACAGAATTATATTAAATGTTATTAATTCCTCTTCTGCTCTGAAAGGATTCTAATTATATAGGATCAGCCACCATATTTCTACATCTCTATAAATCTATCATCTATTGAAATCTCTTACTTCAGGTCTATTCACATCAGCTATCTTCATATCATTCACTATTTAATCAAATCACCTCTTCTT
Organism: Eriosoma lanigerum; assembly: GCA_013282895.1. NCBI lineage: Eukaryota > Metazoa > Arthropoda > Insecta > Hemiptera > Aphididae > Eriosoma > Eriosoma lanigerum. The sequence goes on from CM023359.1 coordinate 3,790,133, forward strand.
TGACCTTCATCACATTCTCTTACTATCTACATTTATATACATACAAACTTTCTCTACCTCTGACAAAACTCTCTTCGTTATATCTCGTCTTCGTTTTTTATAACGTATTCAATATATCCTTAGCCCATTATCTTTTATTTTCTCCACATATATGCAACTCCTACAATTTTCCTTTTGTATTCATTTCTTGTCCTCTCTCAATACACTCATCCAACTAAGCGCAGAATATGTACATGTGTAATTTACACTTGTGGTAAAATTTTGGAATGGATTATTAGTATAATATATATTAATATATTCAGAATCGTTCAGAATCGTATTTTCTATTGCAATAGAAATTCCATTCAAAACTTAATAATTATAATAAACCACTAATTTCTCCGAGGACCGAAGAGACGAAGGAGGAACATCCTAAATTGACGTACCCACTTTTTATTATTATTTGTATTATTGTTATTTAATTATGTAGTTTATATGTTAAAATATGTTTTCGTAAGCGATATGAGAAATCCTAGACGCTACAAAGCGGGCATTAAATGTTGTGCTCTTATTGATCGACCGAGCGTTATCGAATATGACTTGAAATTGTACAATATTATTATATAATTAATTTTCAAATACTACTAATCAGACATTGTGGTGTAACTGAATAACGCGGTTATCATAATATACAATTATAAATTTATAAAAGGTGCTACATTTGAATTATAATAATGTAAAAGTATTATTTGAAACCGATCTGTAGCGTCCAGTGCGTGGCCAAATAATTATTTAAAAATTGATATTTAGCCATTGTCCAGAATTTCTTATATCTATGGTGACTAGATATAAAAATTCAAAATAATTCCTTTTTTAACTTGGCTCGTCCTCTATCATAAATATACTATCGTGATATACTATCGAAAGTTAAATAATATTACTATGGACGACAAAATGCAATTACAAATGAGATTTTTGATAGGTTGTCGAACGCTAAATACTTTTCCTTTCTACATATAGAACGGGCTACTGGCACGTTGAAATGGATCATTCGAACATCGAAAAGACAGCGATGGTGTCTAATAAATTTAATAAATAAATCTAATAAATTATAAATGGCTTGTTATGCCATTCGGATTGAAAAATGATCCTTCAACTTTTCAACAAATTGTTCAAAATGCTCTTGGAGATTTAATGTACAAAGGTTGTATAAACTATTTGGATGAATTCATAATTTATTCAAAAATCTTTCAAGAACATATTACACTCTTAAAGAATGTTTTTTTACGTTTAAAACACAAAATTTAAAACCTAAACTTTCAAAATGTTTGTTTTCGAAAGAAGAAGTAGATTATATTGGTTATGTTCTCGGGCATAACTGGTTAAAACCGACTAAAACCGTCACCAGAAATAATTTTTTTTTTTTTTTTGGGGGGGGGGGGTGGGGTCCAAAATATGTTTATTGAAATTTTACTGAATTTAGGTTTGAAATGTGGTTAAAAATTAGACGAAAAAAGTTTTAATCTTCTTTTAATAAAATCTATAATTAAATAAACAAAATTACTTTGATATCTTGCCACTATACAAAACGCAAAAACAAAATGAAGTGATAACATAAACAATTTCAATAAAATTTAAATTGATAAAATGCTTCTATCTTTTTGAAGAACAAACTGGTCTAATCTTCTTCGGGATTAACCGTAATATCTCTATGGGCACTTAATAAAGCTAGGCCAGTTAATCTTTTTTTTTTCGAATTTCTCAATACTTTTTCCTTGGGAGAAGAAAAACTACTAATACATTCCCTAAATTCGGGAAAATAACGGCTTCATTATTTAAATTTTTTTAAAAATTTGTATTTTTATTCCAATATCTTTGCATTCAAATCTTAAGTATAATTAACCATTTATTTCTCCGAGGATCGAAGGGACGAAGGAGGAACGTCCACAATCGACATTCCCACTTTTGTTACTGTTTTATCATGTCATTTTAAATCATTATGTATTTATAAAGTAAAAAAAAAGTGACAAATTAAACAATTTTCTGCCTTAATTTTACTGTAAGGTGGTGGGTAATTAATTTTATTAATTAATCCTTAAATGCATCGTTCACTTCAATCAATCCTATGTAAAAATGGTCGAAACTCGAAAATTGTATAAATAAAATTTTTCACTACCTTTAAGACAATTGTGAAACAACTGAACAATGAACATTAAATAACATCATTAATTATTTTTCTATGTAAACAACAGTACTATTTTTATGTACTTCTAATATTAATATGACGTTTCTGGTATTTTTCAAAGAATGAGATTATAACATCGATATTTTTAAATTATCTTTGGTGATTTAATTATCACATCAGTCCATACGTAAGTTTATAATAACTAACATATTCTTAAAATCATTTTAACTGGACGGTGGACATATTTTTTTCTGTTGAAGAAACATTGAGACATTTTCTTATTTATCGGAATGAAAACTTTTTTAATTATATATATTTACATATATGTGTATTTTTTTTTTAATTTGATATATGTGTATAATTGTATTATATTAAAATATATTATGTTTTGATACTTACATTATTATATACATTTTATACATTTATTAGACATTTATGGTAAAACATCTAATTTCTTAGATCTTATCTTATTTTTTCATTCTGTATAAGCTGTATTGTCAATACGGTATGCACTGTCAACGCTCTGTATACACTCCCCGCCGCACACTTTATTCCTAATAGGTACGAAAAAAACGGTCTCTGCCGTCAGGCGAATTCGTGAAACGGTTTACTTCGGTATAGTAAGACAGTAGTTGATCAGGGTACCAGTTATAAAGTTAGATATAAAATTAAATGTATTGTTGCCTAGTGGTGTATACTTTGAGTCATTTTCATTTCACTTCAATAAAAAATTAAAACCAATATAATTTCGTAGTAAAATGACATTTTAAAAATATTATCGAAAGCGTTCCACGTTCCATTTTATAAATTTGGTAAGAATAGCATTGAAACTATACTTAATGACTAATCACCAGGGCTCGTAAGTGCATGCTTTTTGCTAAACAGGAAAACATTGTATCTGAGACACAAATACGTTTCATAACATTAGTAATAATGCACGTTTTGGGTGTAAAAATCTATTTGGCATATAATCGATTTTTAGAATCATTGGTGCATATTATTTCATAAAAAAAAATTTTAGAGAAATAATTGAAAAGTTTTTTGTTTCTTATTTATTTTCCCCTTTACAAAATTGTCGTGTTTTGACATTTTTTTATACTCATGTGATTTCCTAGTTTCCTAATACAATGTATAATTCGATTTTATGCGTTTTAAATGTTTTTATGCGCAAACAATGTTATCGCTACCACTACAATTTTCAGCCGTACTAAGTCTGTCGTCGAAACGAAACCTGTACAGACATGTACACGCGTGCAATGTTTCTCACTAATACTTTTAACGATAATACGGGACAGCAGAGTCAAATACTGGCGAATAACTTGTTATCAGTTCCCCTCAAAATTTATGAAAAATTGCCTATTTTGCTCCTGATTATTAATTGGTAAATATTAAAAATTGAAATGTTTACTTTATGTAAATACTTATTAGTTATTAGTTTATTACCAAGATAGATAAATAAAAAAAAAACACAAATAAATATTATAGTAAATAAAAATACATTAAAAAAGTAAAACATAGATATACATATTTCAATAATATAATTTACAAATTATTCATATACTATTAGTAAATAAATAATATTGTAAATATGTAATACATTAAAAATGTTAAAAATCAAAATATTGTTTAATTTCAAATATTTACGTTTTTTTAATTACTTATTTTTAGAAAAATTATATTGATTAAATGAGTCGTTGCATTTTTTCACATAACAATTGATGCTGGTCCTAACCTAACCTGACATTCAGAAGGGGCTAATATAGGCAATTTTATAACAATTTCGAGGGACATTGATAATAAATATTTCTCTACTTGTTTTGTATGTACTGTCCCGTATCATTGTTTACAGTAATTTGTATAGTATAGTATTAAAGGTGCTGGATAAGGGTTTACATAGATGAAAAGATAAAAAAGACTGCTTAACTTCATAAGTTATAATTTTATTATATATTTTATTTATTTTAATTGTTTAATATATAAAAATTAAAAGAAATAATCTACTTTAGTACTTTTAAAATGAATGGACTTATTCTTATTATTTTAAAAAATGTTCATGATTTTTTACATAATGCATACTATGAGTGCATGATTTAAACATTTTAGCGCATATAATTTCAGTTTTTTAAATTTTTTTTTTGTGATATTTTTATTTTTTATTTTACAATTTTTAGGGCATAATGTTATGAGCCCTGCTAATCACTAAAGTGTAGAACTTAAATGCAACTATTTACGTTATACGTTTTGATAAATGTTTATAAACTTTTATATTTTAAATGTCTTACAAGTTTAATATAATTCAATTTACATTTAATATAAATAGTTCCTCTCTTTAATTTTTATTATAAGTGTTAAAACCGTACGTTTAACTCAAACGTTGTAATTTCTGTTTTACGTGGTTGTGGTTCAGCTATATTTTTCATCGGACGGAGAGTGCATACATCTTATAGCAACGAAATATATGGGTATAACAAAATTCATTACAAAACAAAAATATTTATATAAACATTTATTTAATTTTTTTTTTTACGTACTTATATCTGTGTAACCGTAAGATGACTTAATAACTGACAATAATGTGATCGCTGCATAGATTAATATTTTACATCTAGATGAGGTTACATTCATGTTTGTAACTTATTGAGAAAACAAATTACTTGCTTGAAAATTTCATCGAAAAAATAATGATTACCTTAAAGACAATCGGGGAACAACTGAACAATAAACATTGAATAACATCACAATTTGTTTCGCTATATAAGACAACAGCTGTACTACACTACGTACTTCTAATGTATGACGTGTCTGAAATTTTCACACAATTAAATTATAACATTAATATTTTTTAAATCTTATTGATGATTTAATTATTATATCGGTCCATACGTCAGATTATAATAAATAACATATTAAAAACTATTAAATACACAAGTTAGGTAATGATTTTGAGTACCCGGTCGGAAAGTTATACGTATCCCATACCGTGACGCTGCCTAGCGGTGTATTATTTGACTCACATTTATTCATATTAAAAAATTAAAACAAATATAACTTCGTTGTTAGATGACTTTTTACAAATACACCAAGAGGGGGTATTTATATATTTATATATTACTATATATTGTAATAAATTGAAATCATTATATTGACTAATTAATTATGGTATAGATTAAATTTTCTGTTTAATATTTGTGCATAAAAACATTTTATGTTCCCACTATAGAAATTTAATAATATAAATATAAAACCGGTTAACTTAGGTACTATTATTAATTATTAATATATTTTAATAAGTACTATAATACGACGTTTCAAATATTTTAATATTAGTTATCTACAAGACTAAAATAAAATGAACTAAACAATCACCATTCATATTTTGTCATAAAAATAGATAATTAATTATTATTTTATATTGATATTCTTCAACACATTGAAAAAGGAAACCCATTAAATGATTATATTTTATCTTAATTTATTATAATATGAACAAGGTGTAATTACAGATTAAATAAAACCAGATAGGACACTTAGCCGCTGGCTCAAAATCTAAACAAAAAATTTCAACCTCACGTCATAGTGATAACATTCATAAAAAATATTATATTTATATAATGGGTAAGTCAATTGTATACAAGACACAAGTGAAACGTATTATATTTGAAATTACAAAATCGCAGTCAATGAATCTCGCGCGTATCACAGAGTCATAAGCAGAATAACTAACAATCAAAAATTCAGAGATGCTTATTTTCTATTTTTCTTTAAAAGAAATTTATTTTTCGTTAAGTTAGTACTTTCCCGTCAGGTTGAATTTTGGTTTGTTTACTTTTTTGAGAATTACATTGCTTTAAGGACGTTGGATACCCACATATTCTTTCTCTGTCTAGCACACACGAAGCATAACGATTTAGACGTGTTGTATTTCTAACGTACGATCGATCTAGTGAGGCGATAAGGAATCTGAAAACTGATTTGAATTTGTTATTAAGTTTACTTTAGATCAACTTTCCCACTTTTTCGATATTTTTTTCCTAGTTTTTTTTATAATGTTAATTAAACGAATTCATAATTGAAATGTTGTTAGTATTGAACTTTTAAAGGTTTACGGCAAAAAATAGAAAAAGTGAATAGTCGATCTAATATAGACTCAATAACGAATTCAAATAAATGTTTAGATTCCTTATCGCATCACTCGATGGATCGTAACGTTGGAAGAAAAACACGTCTAAATCGCTATGCTTTGTGTGTGTTAGACAGAAAAATGATATGTAGGTATCCAACGTCCTTAGTAAAAAGTGTTCTAGGTATGGTGTAACTGAGTTAATTTTATTGTATCAATAATTAATTAAAAAATTATGATTTTAATATTTTGTTACCTATGAATCCTTGACCATAATATAATAACAATAATATACTATAGAACGATATATTTATAACTCTTTTACTTGGTAATTTTTTTTATTTTAACAGACCTACCGGTATCACAATAATATTTTGCCACTAATCCCCTATAATATACATTAATAGTACTATTATCATTGAATATTTATACATGTTTATTTGTATAATTAATCAATGTTATTATATACTCTTAATTTACGACTTCACATAAAATTTTTCAATATTATTTTTCTAGCCACTGTCCCAACTCGTCATGTTTTTGCAAGCAACAACTTTTCTACGATACATAAATGTATTGTAAAAAGATATTCTATAATTTATCTAGATAAGATAACAGATAGTTAATATTTAATATTGTAGATCTAACATTCGAACTCGGCGTAAACCATAGTTGTTATTATGATGATTATTTGTAAATATTATTATTATTAATTTTAAACTATTTAATGATGCAGTTAAGACTATAAATATATTTATAGTATTATAATACTGATATTATACGTATCGTAGAATTATATATTCCATATATTTATAGCCTCCCATCCTGTTCCTGTTCATTATAAATTTTTGGGAGAAACAATTTTTATAATCGTTTAGTGACTTCAACTTATAACGTTTTTTCAAGTGAAAAATTTAAAAAACTTTCCACCGTCTCCCGGCCGAGGACTCACAGGTGATACATTGATACAATAAAAAACATGGTCATTGCATATTAATTTCCTATAATTCTTTACTTCATTATATGTATGTAGTATTTATACTTAAATCCGTTAGTTTATTATACTCATATTAATTTTTATTTTTATGTGTACAGCGAACAGTTTATATTCACTAAATAATTCCTATCGATATAACACTGCGTCACTATAGATTTATTATCATATTTTTATAATATCATTATTATTATTTTTATATGGTCAATAGGGTAGTCCCTAGCTATAAAAAAAGAATATTTTTTAATTTTTGATATTTTGTTCAATACCAATGAAAATTTTTTTGTGTAAATTTTTATAATAATTTCTAACCCCCTTCAGGTGCCACAAGGGGGTTTAAAAATAGCTAAAGGGGTAGTTTTATAGTTTTTCGAGTTTAATTTAAAAACTATAGCCCTTGACATAAAAATGCTTAGATCTTAAATTTTAGATCACATTATTCTACCTAAAAAATGTAAAGACAAAATTTCTTCTACAACTACTATTTTCTAAGATAAATTTAAATATACAAAAAATTATTTTTTTCAGAAAAATTAATTTTTTAAATGGACTTGTTGCATAGTAAATGTTGCAGCAAATTTTTGTTCATCGAAATTATACTAAATTAAATTTTATAAAAGAAAAGGTTATTTGTAAAAATTGCATTGGAATGTTCGTTTTACTGTGAGGGTGCAAATTTATGCGGTATCGCCGAATAATTTCCGATTGTCTATTGGTTATTATTAAGGTTGTCTACATCTGCGATCTATTTTATCTTTAAAAACCCTTTACAAAATAAAATATAACAGTGTTTATCATTTACATTAGATGCAGATAGTGGCGTAGCCAGGGAAAAGGTTTAGGTATAGATAATTATAGCATTAAAATAATAAAACCATTGGACATAAATCATATTATAATTATTGGTTACACATATACAAAGATAATAGGTACAATAAAGTATTATCATTATGATTTATGAATTGTATTATTGGCGAACAACACAAAATCTGTTGTTAGCCCATGATAAAATATTTTTAAATCGTATATTATGATAATATAAACGACATAAAATAAGTAAAAAACCGTATCGTACACTATGGTCGTTGTGTAAAAAGAAGAGGTTTTTAAAAAATACCACAAGTGTAAATTACAATTATGTTCATAAATTATAACTGACAAGATAATTTCCTGAATACATTAAACCCCGAAACTAAGAGGTGCAAATAAAATTCATTAAAATAGAGAATATTATGTAAACAAATAATTTATTAATAATACATTAACAATTTCTGAACTTAAATATTCAATTATTAAATACGAGAACCATAAAAAACAATTCATATTGTTTATTTTGTATTATCTTCTTATAATTGAAATCTGCAAAAAGTAATAAATGTAATTAGTTATAATTTGCATTCCAATTTCCTATAATATTATATTTTTTTATTAATACTAGAAAAATTCATTAAAACTCTTCATCAAAACAATAAACTAACAATAAGTTATAATAAATATGATGAAAAAATTAGAAAGGCTGATTGTGGACGTTCCTCCTTCGTCGCTTTAGTCCTCGGAGAAATTAGTGGTTTATTATAATTATTAAGATTTGAATGTAATAATATTGTATTAGAAAATACGATTCTGAGCGAATCTCAATATATTGTAATATATTATACAGATAATCCATTGTAAAATTAGCACGAATGTAAATTACATATGTAAATATGCAAAATAAATTTCAAATCCCTACGAACAATATTCAAGGAGTTATCATTTCATGATAAAAATTGTCAGTCACGAATTTCAAAATATATTGTAAATAGATTAAATAGCATAAAGTAGGTTTCTATACAAAATTCATACCGTTTAATCAAAAATTGCAGGTAATATTAAATATTTTTGGAAATAATTGAAAGCTCTATATTTACCCAAAAAACAAACCAATCCTTTTCAAAATTTTACTAAACGTAAGTATTACTTATATTAATACTCAAAACAATTTTCAAGTTCCTACGATCAAAACTCAATTAATAATAAAAAAATAAAAATAACAAAAACCGTAATTATACCAATTTTCCGATTCTCAAGGAAAAACTTTTGAGAAATTCAAAAAATGAGCTAAATAAAGTACCAACTAGATGAAATTTGGTACGGAAAAGGTACCCTATTTGTGGTCATCGGACTATTATTTCTAGCCGAAAAAATGTTTTCATTGATCAGAAAACAAAAAATAATAAAACGCCTGTAAGAAAAAATTGTCAACCACCATTTTCAAAATATTTTGTAAAAATATTAGGTAGTATATTTTTAGGCTTCTGTAAAGTTTTCAAATCGATAAACCCAAAGTTGTAGGTAATATTAATTTTTTTTATCAAAAATCTCATAGCTCTACATTTCGCCAAATAATCAACTAATTTGTTCCAAAATTTTACCATACTTGTATATTACCAATGTTAGTACTCAAAAAAAATTTTCAAGTTCTTACGATCAAAACTCAATTATTTATCATGAAATAAAAAATAAAATATGATGAAAATCGTAATTTTGCCAATTTTTTGGTAGGTTTTCTTCTCCAAGGGAAAAACATTGAAGAAATTCGAAAAATGAGCTTTATAAAGTACCAAGAGGACACGATTTGCTACCTAAAGCATACCCCACTTGTAATAATCAGGCAATTATTTCTATCCAAAAAAATGATTTCATACATAAAAAAAAATAAAAACATCATTGTAGAAACAATACATTCCTCGTTCCGCACAGAATCTAAATATTTAAATGTATAACAGTGAATAATATTAACTTGGGAAAATTTTGTAAATTTTGCATTCGCCGGATATTGACGCTAATCACCAGTTTAATTGGAAAATAATGTTAAATTAATATTTAAGTATAACTGCAAATTTATTTATTTTTCTGTGTATTTAATTATATTTTGTTGAAAACTTCGTCAAAAGTAATTTTTCTTACTACTTAAATTTTTTTTTGTAAGTAAATAAAATAAAATATTAAACAAATAATAAATATTGATTATATACAGATGCACAATTTATAAATCTATATGACATGACTAATATACTAAATGTATAATAAAAAAAAATGAGAAGGTCAATTCCGGACGTTCCTCCTTGCTCCTTCAACCCTTAAGTTGTGGGAGAAATTAGTGTTATATTATACTTAAGATCTGAATGCAAGGATATTGCATTTATAAATACGATTCTGAGCAAAACTCAATCATATATAGTAGATACAATATATTATATTATTACAATAAACTGATAATGTTTTCCACAATTTTACGACGTGTATAAACTACCTATGAAAATACTCAAAAAAATTTAAAAGTTCCTACGTTCAAATCGCATTAGTTATAATAAAATATCTAAAGTAAATAACGTTAAAATAACGATTTCCATTAATTTTGCAATTTTCCATATTTTTGTGGTAGTGTTTCTTCTCCCAAGGAAAATCTTTTGAGAAAAATGTTAAAAAAAAAGCCTAACTTAAGTACCAAGTAAATGCACTAATGCAATATTCATCCGAAAGCATACCTTACTTGTTATAAGCAGATCATTATATTTATCCGGAAAAATGTATTAAGGCATCAAAAAATAAATAAAATATTTTTGTAAAACAAATTCATTCCTCGCTTCCCTCTAAGAAAATAAGACATTCGATACATGTAGGTTTATAAAGTTTAATTGTGATTATTCTTGTAATTTATATCTTGTATCTAATATATTTTTTTGTAAAAAACGATATAATGCATACATAAACATTTTAAATGCATATTAAATACATTATTTTAGTACATATTTTAAGCTCATTTGTAATAAAAATTACATGCATAACAATGGATAGTATAATAAAAATATAAAATAATTGATTTACCATCACTACATTTTATGTCATATACTTTTTCAAATACTGATGGTGATAGAGGTATTTGGTCTAAAATGTATTAATTGTTATGTAATAATTAAAAATCAAATTAATTGACATTTCATTGATATATTTAAAGATTAAATATAAGTATGAATGTATGATTATAATCGTGTTAAAATTACTATTATTGATTTGTGTATATATTATTTTGAAGTATTAGTATAGTTTCTATCAATTTATTAAACTTATCAAGAGATTAATTATTATTCGTGTTTTGAACATAAATAATTGGTAATAATAAGCTCTTTAAAAATCTTAAATTTACCATTGATGTAAAATGTCTTTTCTTATATAAATATACATATAAATAATATGATATATACTAACTTAAGTAGTTTAATCAAAAATTTACATTGTAAAATAATATTTCCAAAATAATTAATTCTAACCATCAATGTTATTTTTTTTTTACTTTGGATATCAAATATTAACTTATATTTTTATCAATACGTTGAATTTTAAATAAAAACAAAAGATTATAAATATTAATAAAATAACATTTATACCTTGTCTTATAGTTCTAAATTTGTATGATAGCATTGTTTCTCCATTTATCGGATCGGCTTAAAAAAAATGAAATTTTTTTTTTTACATTATCATTTTAAATCTGTTTAAAAATAAAACTACTACTTCCAAGTACCTAATAATTTAATTCTTAAAAGACTTATTATTTCAACATAAAATATTTAATAACTTACTATTACACAATCGAGTAAACCAAATGCCTAAATAAAAAAAATAATTTATTCGTGTAAAGAATTTATTTACTTCATAGGTACATTAAAACTCAACAAATGTGGATATAAGATAATTTAGTACACAAAATAATATTAAGACAAAACACCCAGTTAAAAAGTAGCAAAAATAAAATTTAAAGTTGAATTAGGTGAATAACTTAATATAAAATAAAAAAGCGAAAAGTTTAGATAGGAAAGACATATTAAAAATAATGTGAGAACTTGTATAAGAGGCTAAAAACAGAATAAGGAGAAAAGGACCTGTATTAGTATAATATAAATAGACTAAATATGAGTAACAACGTGAAGAAACTGATTTAGAATGTGTAATGTATAAAAAATAATGATAAAGACAAGAACTAGTATCTACTATTTATAATCCAAGAAACAACACAATAAGCTACTTAATTCTGAATAAAAATAAATTATTATAAATATGTTTTCAATATACATTTATAACAAATTATACAAATTGTGAATAACAAGAAATATTATTTGTATTTATACAACTATAAGTTATGAAATATATTCACACTTGTAAATGATTATGTCAACATTGTCAACCAATAAGAATTACGATATATGCAGCTTCCGGAAATATCAAGACTGCTGAAATTTAATTCATAAGAACATCTTAAATAACACAGTACGACGAAACTCGAGGATGACCATGTACTATGGACAAGCCCATTAATACACTATCAACCTTTAACTCGATTCAGATAGCGATTTAATCTTATTAATGTTATTAGCTATGAAAGATTATGTTTCTGGACGGTATGGTCTTGAAGGCCAAAAACCACGAAGAAGAAAGATTATGTTTAGGGTATATGATTACACCATATAATAACCCGTTATTTTGTATATACTTTAAAATCTACTACCTTCGAAATTCGAATTGGTAATGAGCTATGTTCTTCAGAACCTAACCTTCAATATATCATTTTATTACCGGACGAAAGCCAATAATCATCAGACCAAAGAGGAAGTATTAATAAACCATTAAACAATGACCAATCCTAGTTGATAGTGTAATACAAGATAGAAGAAAAGAGTTTAATATTTTACTACTTAATTAAACAATAATCAATAATTTAATAATATTAGTTTTATTTTTGTGTTATAAAATTAATAATCCGTAAGGCCAATTAAAATAAAACATTACAATATTAAAATGTATTTTATTTTTAACTTAATATTTTCCAGTATAGTTCATAATATAATATTTGATTATATAAAAAAGAAATTATTAAAATTAAAGATTAATTTTTTAAATCTTACTATTTTTACATTCTGCCATGAAAATGAAATTTTTCGGTTACTTATTTGTCAGTTTTAATAATAAATTTAAATTTCTATTGTAGTTTTGATTCAACAATCAACATTATAAATTTTACACATAGTAAAAAAAATAAATGGAAAACCTATGATAATTTGAATAACTATGTCAAAGAATTGTATGAAAATATTATTTTTTCTTTAATTAAATAATAAAAGTATTAGAAAAATATATGATATTATTGTAAATAATTCATAATAATAATGATACTAAGTTATCAGAAAACATAATTTAGAAATGGAAAGGCATATCTCAATACTTAGTAGTATACAAATCTAAATCATTAGAAAATAACATAAAATATAATCTTACCTAACATTTCATCTGTTAGTGAAAAATGTTTAATACAAGAAAAATTAATTAAAAAAGTATGGTTTTAACAATTGGAAAAATATTTTTTAAACATTTTTAGTTAACTCCTTACAAATAGTAAATAGGTAAAAATATAAAAGTAAAGTACATTATTAGAGTATTATAGTTAATATAGTAAATGCATATAAAATTATCGAATCCATGAAAACAAAATACTGTAAAAGAATGATAAAATAATAATCATAACACATATATTTTAAAAGATTCGTAGTGCAGATTAGTTATTTAAATTTTCAATTTTTTAGTGATTAGAAAAATAACCCATGTATGCATTTAATTGCATGTGGTATCCAAATTACCGGATCACTTGATTTGTTTCCTGCTACAAAAATTCACGGGGACTAATGGAGAACTGCGTGTGTAATTCAATTAAAGGTATATCAATCCTAATATGAGAAAATTGAAAAGAAAAAAAATCTGAATAATTCTGGTTTTTGGTAGGATTTTATATTTCAGTTAAGATCCTTATAGACAGTTTTTTCTTTTAAAAGGACTTTTGCGAATAATTGATTTCGATGACTCGCACTTAGAAGATTTTTCTATAATTAATTAGGATTTATTAGGTGACTTTAATATAACTGGATGGTTATTATCGAATGTAACATTTATATTATCACGGATATATTAATGCCAATATATTTCTTATATCAAACATAAATTATACGTAATATCTCTTATTTATCTGATACAAATTATATAAATTTACGGTCCTGTAGTAGGGTCTAATGAAGTCGCAATACTGTCAGCTGTCGAATGATAAACTAAGAACCATGTAGGCGATATCCGATGGATGATTAGAGCCCAATGGAACGCTCAAATGTTATGATCTTCCATTATTGATGGAGACATTCCAACAATGTATGAGCACCATCGAAGGGCGAACGAGCACACGTGGCTTTATACACAATACACGCATCACTGTACAAGTGCACTATGAGCCAAAACAAAGTCAAAAACGAAGTATGTCGATCGCCCGTAGTTTCCTTCTAACCATGAACTTGGAAATCCATGGCAAAGACGGGGTGGTGGGCTTTTATCTTTTTTTTTATTTTTCGATCGGCGTCATTCTGTTACGGTGACCGTCGTGCCATAATTTGGTTTAGGCGGCCAAAGGTCATCTAGCCGGGTTGAACCCACTAAAATCGAACATATTTATAGATTAAAATATTTGGTGTTTAATATACAATATTCTTTTCTTAATCTTGTTTTAAACCTAAGAGTCTATATATGGTGAAGGACAATTCGGTTGAACCGAGACAAAGGATAAAAAAACAAAAAAACTATTACCGAAAATAATAAAATAAACATATGAGGTGTTGCCGTGTCTGAGTCGAGGTAGGCAACTCAATTGCCTTTGCCTTGCGGTGCTTATCGGTTGGTGGCGAGTACGGTATCGCAGCGGTTGGCGGCAGCAACGACGTGGAACGGAATCAAGTTACACACTGGGAAATAGGACGAAGAGTTTAGTTCTTTGGAGGGATGTCTCTGTGATCCGATAAACCAAGTGCAATGACCACAGAGCGCACAAAAGTCGGACAAAAACTTAATCCTAACAATATACACACAACTTACGTACTAAACATAAAACTACGACGTAAAACTACGACTGGATTCGATACGGTCTTTAGGGATGCTGTTAACATCGAAGACCTGGGCGGCCTCTCACACACCTCCGGTTGCTGGCGGACTGAAGCAAACGACATCAGTCGTCACAACGTACACAGAAGTTGAGCAAATGGTATCTCATATATTATATTGAATTTGAGACGGTAGGTAATTTCAAGAAAGAAAAAATATTGAACACTAGTGATAATGGTCAACGGTTTTGGTTTATTATAGTGTCTGGTGACAGTGTATTGGCAGACGACAAAAAACAACGTAGCCGCAATGGCGTACGATGACAAAAAAAAAAAAAAAAAACAATATTTTATGTTGCCGAAATGGCGAACAGAATAAAATAATAATAATTTTGCACGAAAAACAGATATGGCGTAGGCCAGAAAAAAATTATATTATACATATGATTATGAAAACCGAGAAAATATACAATAATGATACTTATAAATACACAACATTTAGATAATTAAAATTCACAATAAAAGGAAAGATAATGAGGGAAAAATAAGGAACGTCGTCACGGCAGCGGACGTTTATGCGCAAACAGTCTAACTGTCTTTTCCATTATTCTCACAATTTATTATAAGTAGGTATGTCTGTTTTACCGAAAACATATTAATAACATTCACGCATTTACTGTTTCATTGTTGTTCATTACTTATAGCTATACATTATAATAAATTGTATTTTAAATCTGGTCGCCAAAGGGCTCCTAAAAATCGGCGGTTGGCCTCGAAGACTCGCGTACCTAGATAATGTGATTACAGAAAGGAATGGGTGACTTAATATATTTGCATACGAATAAATTAACAATAATATTACTATGCACAGGAATAAAAATATAATAACTATCGACAATTATAATATTCTTAACAATATGATGATAGGGTGCCCACACAAGATAAACAGCACATCAAGATGATGGTAAATTAATTATATAAATAAACCGAATGTTACACATTAATAATAATAATAATAGAACAAAATTACGTATTCTGGAGTCGATTCAGAATCTGAAGATGTTGTTGCATGAATACAATAGTCCGTCACTACAAGGAACCTGACCAACTCGGTACAAATATATTATACATACGAAATGGCAAAAAAATAGACTAAATGGCCGACTAAATCATGGCAGACACCGTACACATGACCTACGCGCCAAAAAAATGGCGAACAGTCACAAGGGCAAAACGGTTGTACCATCTAATCGAACGACGAAAAACTCGAATGCCCGAGGCTGCGATGTATTTGTGTGAAACCATACGGTGGCGATCGGCGACGAAAACAAAAACAGTGACCGATTGTCCGCGTAAAAACCAACGATAACAGCGGATTAAGTCTGAACAAAATCAAATGTTTTTGGCTTATTCAAATTGGTTATTAAATCATTGCATAACTTTTGAATTTTACAGTTTTGACGATTGCATATATCCATCCCTGACAGTAAATTCTTACTCCTTCGATACATTTTATGTCTACATTTTCTGTCGATGAACTCTACTTAGTTCTTTATAACAATCTTAATTTATGACCTCATATTGAATATGTGTGCTGTACGGTTTTTAAAATTCTAGGTCATGAAGATACAGAAAGACGTACGACTGGTGATGTCTGTTAAAGCATACATTTGTGTCCTGTATATTATATTCTGGTATCATATTGTTGTCTAGCTTGTCAAATTTTCAAGCTATTTTCTTGATATTCCTTATGTGTCACATAATTATACTACAGATTTCCCTGCATGAATTATATTTATAAAGTGATATTCTTACTATGTTGTTTTAAAAAAAAGCTAAATATTATTATTGAGTACGATTTATACCTACTGTAAAACCTAAATTGATATTGGATATAGGTACGAATGATTTTCTTATAATAAATATAAAATTTAATTAATTAAAATTTAATTTCTTTCAAACTTACTATAAAGCCCTTCCACTATATACATTTTTTAAGTATAAAATTTAGTATTTGGCATTAAAAAAAAGTAAGAAATTATCTTTTATTTATTAAAACCAAATCTACTTTTGACATTTATATGGTAAAATATAATTAAATAAAAATTAGATTAAATAGAAATTTAAATGTGTGATAATGATTTTAAAAATATAGATCCTACATATTATGTTGAATAGGAAGACTTATGACGAATGAGTATAATGTAGTAAATATCGAAGTAATATTAATATTGAATGATATTACTAAATAGTAAATTCATTTTTAATAAAACTTAAAAGTTGATATTGTATGTAAAATTAATTTGAACTATTATCAAAGTATATGATATTCAAAATTATATTTATTACAATACTATATAATTTTTATATTATTGATCTTTCTAATTATAATATAATAGGTATTTGATACGAGAAGTGTTATGACTAACTTAATTTTAACTAAAATGATGATAGCAACATAATATTTTTATTGTCCTGCCAATGGCTAATGTTACAATATTATACAGCTAATGTTTACATTATTTACCGTCACATATTTAAAGATAATGATAATTATTATTTTTAGGTGACACTAATTATTTCAGTCGGATGTATCGTATTGAAATTATAAATAGAAAAATGCAAGTTGAGTTGCACAAGTGCGTGCTAATTGAGAACATTTAAACATTTAATAATTTCACGAAATGAGTATTTCATTATCACCTATACGCCTCTTTATTTCCTCCCCATTTCAAAAATACATTATAGAATATAATTTGTATCCCTGATCAAATATTTAGTGTTATCTATAGGAATGGACACACAATATACAATAATAAACTATTTATGATTTAATTTAATGGCGCAATCTTACGCGTTTCACAGTTAATAATTGCAGTTACATCTGTAATAAACATGCGAAAGAAAGAAATATTATAAAAAAAAGTGAGAATGTCGATTGTGGACGTTCCTCGGTTCCTCCTTCATAACTTCAGTCCTCGGAGAAATTTGTGGTTTATTATACTTATGATTTAAATGCAATGATATTGCATTAGAATTCGATTCTGAGTGATTTTCAATATATTATATTATACTATACTAATAATTCATTCCAAAATTTTACCTCACTTGTATACTACCTATTTTAATACTCAAAAAAATGTTCAATTGCTTACGATCAAAACTTAATTAGTTATCACGAAATTAATTAAATAAAAATAACAGAAACAGTAATTTTGCCGATTTTTCACCATTTTTTGATAAATTTTCTCCTCCCAATTAAAAACATTTGAGAATTTTGAAGGTACTAATTAAACGTAGCATACCCTTATTTACCTAAAGCATAACCTACTTGTGGTAATCTGACCATTATTTCTAGCCGAAAAAGTATTTTCATACATAAAAAAAAATAAAAAACACACATCTTTGTAAAACAAATACATTCTTCCCTTTGCTCAGAAACTAAATGTAGACTGTAAAGAAAATTATAGATATAGATACAAAACTAAATTATGTTTATTACAATCAATAAATTTAAACTA
>CM023359.1:3808890-3874361 GCA_013282895.1 Eriosoma lanigerum
ATATATATTAGATAATGAAGCTAGTTTGAATTTATAATAATTGTGTTTTATGAAAAATAGCATTTTTTAGGTTCAATATAGGTATTTTTATTAAATATTACTAAATTTTCTTTGTGAATATTTAATTTGATAATACTTAATTACAACTATAACGGGAACTTAAAATAATTATAATATATAATTAAGAATTATAATAATAAATAATAATAACATACATTCTAAAGATTGTTTATACTGTAGGAAAGTGATCACCCCATTTTCATCTATGATTATGTATAATTAATTAATAATTACTAAAATATAAATAATTAATTAGGCACTAAAATTAAAAAAATACAAAATCATAATATTTGAATTTTTATTAATGATTGAATTGATTAATTTCATAAGAATGTGAAGATATTTATATTCTAAAGTAAATAATGTATATATCTATATATTGATTATATTTTTTTGAGAAATATTAATAATTGACAGTAATAATAATAATTCATTTTGCATTTCACAATATAATAGATTAAATAATTCCGAAAAATGACATCAGAAATATAATTTTTCCAATAAAAAAAAA
The DNA here is from genome assembly GCA_013282895.1 of Eriosoma lanigerum. Classification (NCBI taxonomy): domain Eukaryota; kingdom Metazoa; phylum Arthropoda; class Insecta; order Hemiptera; family Aphididae; genus Eriosoma; species Eriosoma lanigerum. Next base: position 3,809,462 of record CM023359.1, read on the forward strand.
ATCTCTTAATTTTTAATCTTGATTAAATTAGGATATCAACACATCAAAACTATCATAAAAATACTATGCAAAATAGAGCCAATATATTTTATTAAATATGGATTACAAAAAACTGATGTCAAACACATGGACATACACAACTAGAAAGGACCTGGGAGGAAAAAGTCTAGGCCTATATAAACAATTTTTGGTCTTTTTTAAAATACTTTACTGCTTAAAGTTTTTATATGAATGATTATTAAAAAAACGTAAGGTCAATTTTAGACGTTCCGAAAATCAACCAATCGTTTCCAAATTGTTTTTCCTTATGTAGAATATTGTGTCAAAAAAATTTCAAAACAAATAGAAAAATGTAAAATAACAAAAACCGTAATTTTCCCAATTTTCTGCTATTTTTTTTTTTTATTACCTTCTAGTTCCTAAAGAAAAACTTTTAAGAAATTCGAAAAATAAGTTAAATAAGGTATGCAATTTGCTACGAAGAGGACACAAGTTGTTGTAATCGGACCATTATTTGTACCCAAATTATGCTTTCAGACTTTTAAAAAATACATATATCATTATAAAACCAATACATTCTTCGCTTCGATCAGAATCTGAAATATTATTGTGTGTATTACGCTTAAACTATTCTTACTAAAAAATCCTAGTTAGCAACGGTTAAAAGTCAGACAATTATAAATTGTTGTTATAATAATATTTCCATTCCATGCGTACTTACTGACAAATGATGAATTATCTTCATTATAAAATTCTTAAAAATCGACAAATATATAAATACTTAATTTTTTATAATATGGAATGAGATTATATATTAAGCTATGTTACCTAATATAATAATTTTTTATACAAAATAAATGTAAAACATATTTTTATTTTTTATTAAAAAAAAAAAATAGATCTATATTATTATTAATATTATTTTTGACAATATTAAGTCATATAACAAAATTTAGTTTAGACATACTATTTGATATGCATTTTTTTTTTTAAAAAGTAACAATTACTTTTATTTTATAAAAAAGAACAACGTAATTATACAAATAAAGTTGTATAGAAATTTTACATTTGTAAGACCGATTAATTATTTAATATTAACATGGAAAGATTATATAATATCATTATGTTATTTCATTTTGTTACTGCTAAGGTAATATTTACAAAAAAGATCATAAACATTAGTATAAACTTTCTATTATGCTTAAAAATAATAATAAGTTCTCTATCTGTTACTATAAATTACTTCTTTGCAATTTTTTTCAGTAGCTACTTAATAGACTATCATTCTAATAATATGTCTGTTATTCATATTATTATAATAATACACAATTACTTTTTATTTCATCATAGCATTTTGTAAAATCGTTCTGACAGAATTTTAACCATTTGTCTACGAATACAAAATAAATAGAAATGTTTGTGAATTAGAAAAGTAGAAAAGGAACCATTGAAGTAACAACAAGAGACAACTTTGTGTCAGGCCACTGATTACTCATAATGTAGGATCATACGCCAATAATGATGTACTAATCATTTGTACGCAATATGAAAATATATGTACAATAAATAATAATAACGTACTAATAATGTATTGATATATTTATACGAATTAGGTTCTCTTCCAAGTAAATTTCATACATTATCAGTGGCCCGAACACTATTACATTAATGGCAAGACACTAAATGCCTCGTGTGATAGTGCATTAAAATGTTATAATATTATATACTCTGTCCCAAATAAGAAAGGTACAGTATTGCGCATATATACTGACAGAAAAACCGTAGCCGAGTTGAAAATTCGATTCGTACACCCGAACAATGCCGACATATCACGACTGTGAACGATTTATTCCAAGTCTGCGCTACCTCCGACAATTATAGATGCTATTTTTATACGTATAAATAGATCCACATGAAAGGTGAAATAAATATGGTAACGTGTGGAGATGCGCTAAACCGACCAACTTTCGTCTGACACCGTACCTTTCTTATTTCGGACAGAATATTGTTGATAGTTATTTTCCGATAGATATAGTCTTTTAGCATATTTAAAGTACATTTTGCAAAGCGTGACATGTCGCGGAAACAGGTCAAGGCGACCAACGACCATTACTTGTCGTCGCTACGTATTTTGTCAGATATATTTTTCAAGACGTGAGATGTCACGACTTTGTAGATTTTCGACTAGTCTTCACCAGTCGACACAAAATATGTTTTGTTGCTTCAGTTTACTTGCTTTTTTTGCTATTTTTGCTTTTATACCTATTTATTTATAAATTAAAACAATTATTTGAAAATAAAAATGTTTATCTACCCTGAATATAATTTGCATTTGATACAATATAAAAAACAAATGTTTTGTGAACATGATAATCTGAAAAATAAACCAATATTGTCTGTGATTTTTAATTATTTCATATAACTTCTATAAAATTAATTATATTAATTTTTAAGTAGATATCTACTACGTATATATACATTATTTATTTAAATATCATTTTATATTTTTGACGATATTATATTATTTATATTATGTACGATGTTTAAATTCTTTGTTTATGGCGCAAACATGTTATGTTATGTTGGTGAGTGGGGTTAACAGAGCATTGACGCTACTAGAGCTGTATAAATATGTATATAGAGTCTTAACGCTGCCCGTGTGGTTTTTTTTTTTTTAATTGTTATCGTATAATATTTATACAGAGCATTTAGTCATTTTACTATACAATTCCTCGCCAAATTTTAAAACTGAAAAATTCTTATCATCGATATATTCGTGCAATGTTATGTAAAGAGGTACTCTATTAAAAATATTTTCATTATTTCACTAACAGCTAGTGTTGAATATTAAAGGTTTTATATAGAGTGAGAGTAATATTTACAAAATGATTTTAAAAAATGTTATGTTGTTTCTATATCATAATAATATATAACAATAATAACATATCTCTTCCAGCAAAATAATTTATTAACTTTACTAAAATTAATAAATATACATTTCTACTAAAAATAATTGTTTCATAATACTATAGTAATGATCTTGGATACTTTTAATTCGGTCTCCCCTTCTATTAAATAAGGTAGGCGATTTTATCTATAGATATGCTATCCGACCGACTACAAAAAGATATCAAGTTATATATATATATTGTTGCGTGCCAACCCTGATCAACTTGATCCGTATTAGAATGAATTAAGTTAACTTAACGATTTTAACAATATACTAATTTATTCAATTTTAACTAACTCAGAGAAACAAAGTTATAATAAAGCACAAATATCTGACATATTACGACTCGTTCTTATGTAGTCATCTGTGGTGGTGTTCAGTACGTCGCTTCCAGTCGTCTGTGATGTTGTCAGTACGTCGATGCCCAGTCGTCTGATTTGGACTGGTGTCTGGCTCCCTTATATAAACTTTTGTCTTCCTGTTGTTCTGTTGATGTATCTGTTTTTATCTGCCATTCGTTGTAAATGTAATTCGTAGAACAAATTGTTCTTCCCATAGTTCCACAGTCAAATAGATACTAAGTATTATTTTATAATTATACATATAAAATTATAATAATACAGATGCGCTTGTCTTATTTCCTAGTATATTTATTATGATATACTATTCTATCAAAATACTATTAAATAGAATACAATCTTACTTAAAACAATCTGGTTCGTAACATTCCTAGTATATTTATTTATGATATACTATTCTATCAAAATACTATTAAACAGAATACAATCTGGGTTCGTAACACCTCCTCACAAAGAAAAAGATTTCTGTCTGCAAGACAGAAATCTTTACAATATTTCCTTAGTTATTATGACTAGCTGTATTATATAAACTGAATTTTCTTATTACACGTAATATATTTTTATTATTGAATACACAATATATAAATTTTTTATAAATATAGTTAGGATTTAATAATTTTATATAAACATTTTTTTTTTAATATAATGTTAGTATTACAATTTCTTTTAAATACACAATATATATATATAAAGGTTAGTAACAATAATATGATTAACAAAGTTAAGTTAGTATAATATAATTTTAATTAATATAGTTTGGTTAGTATTTTATTACATAAATCCCAATTTTAGATCCATTATATATATATATTCACTTAATTAACTTATTACATATATTATATATTTTTTTAGGTCCTAACTCCTTTACAATATAGTTGAAAATACATTTTGTCAATATTACATCTGTAACGGGATCATGATGATGTGTGATTGTTGTACCTGTATATGCACATGTATATATTATATGTTTTATGTTGTAAAGCTGCCTATGTGACTGTGGGAACTACCGAGCCCAAGGAATCCGCTCGGTCAGCGGATTCCAAAGGCTATACGACGGTACGGGCTCCCACGGTCGTGTCGGGCAGTCAGTAGAAGTAAAACCAGGTAACCCAGTACATCTTATTTTTATTACAGAACATCTTATTTTATTACAGAACCTCATATTATTTTTAATACAGAACATATTATCTTATTTTTTACTCCGTTTTTTATGTAAAAGAATAAAGTATCAATTAATAAACAAAATCTCGTTTTTATATTACAAATACGGTCACCAAGGTACATCAGTGATATTTTGAGTTATATATATAGCTAGATAGTTATTTAGTTATTATATTTTATTAATTGTTTGTTTTGTTCTTGTAGTTTTTCCTTAATATTTTATATTTTAACGGTTTAGTTATAATATTAAACAATAAAAACTCAATAAGATAAAAAAATATAATATACTTACCAGTTTCATTCGAATCTGCAAACAATATTATTATTTAATGTGAGAATAATGTGATTATAATAATATCATAACGTTTTTAGAATATATCATATATTGAATATGTATATATATATATTAAAATAATAGTTATAATCAAATTATAATAATTGTTTTTAATATTCAATGAATTTAAAATCTATAATTTTCATAAAAGATTTATTACATAATTAGAACGTATTTACTATTATCAAATGTTTACGACATAATACCGATTATAATAAATTCCACGGAAATTCATAATTACGTGAGAGCATCGTCTGATAATTATAATAGTATTAACTATTAGATATACTATTCTTGTATGTTTAATACAATATTTAGTACCATAAAAAAATTACCCGATACACAACTTACAAAAAGATAATTTATATTTTAAATTTAAATTTATTATTTTAGATTAATAAAATTTAAAATTTAATAACTAGATTTTATATTTAAATATAAATTATAGGAATTTACTTACATTTTTCATCATATTTTAAAAAGTTGATGACAATTTCTAATTTGGGCCCCGAATTCTCGAAAGTCCAGTTTGTATATTCCTTTGGCACTAATTCTAAACAGAATTATATTAAATGTTATTAATTCCTCTTCTGCTCTGAAAGGATTCTAATTATATAGGATCAGCCACCATATTTCTACATCTCTATAAATCTATCATCTATTGAAATCTCTTACTTCAGGTCTATTCACATCAGCTATCTTCATATCATTCACTATTTAATCAAATCACCTCTTCTTTGACCTTCATCACATTCTCTTACTATCTACATTTATATACATACAAACTTTCTCTACCTCTGACAAAACTCTCTTCGTTATATCTCGTCTTCGTTTTTTATAACGTATTCAATATATCCTTAGCCCATTATCTTTTATTTTCTCCACATATATGCAACTCCTACAATTTTCCTTTTGTATTCATTTCTTGTCCTCTCTCAATACACTCATCCAACTAAGCGCAGAATATGTACATGTGTAATTTACACTTGTGGTAAAATTTTGGAATGGATTATTAGTATAATATATATTAATATATTCAGAATCGTTCAGAATCGTATTTTCTATTGCAATGGAAATTCCATTCAAAACTTAATAATTATAATAAACCACTAATTTCTCCGAGGACCGAAGAGACGAAGGAAGTACATCCTAAATTGACGTACTCCCATTTTATTATTTTTTGTGTTATTGTTATTTAATTATGTAGTTTATATGTTAAAATATGTTTTCGTAAGCGATATGAGAAATCCTAGACGCTACAAAGCGGGCATTAAATGTTGTGCTCTTATTGATCGACCGAGCGTTATCGAATATGACTTGAAATTGTACAATATTATTATATAATTAATTTTCAAATACTACTAATCAGACATTGTGGTGTAACTGAATAACGCGGTTATCATAATATACAATTATAAATTTATAAAAGGTGCTACATTTGAATTATAATAATGTAAAAGTATTATTTGAAACCGATCTGTAGCGTCCAGTGCGTGGCCAAATAATTATTTAAAAATTGATATTTAACCATTGTCAAGAATTTCTTATATCTATGGTGACTATATATAAAAATTTAAAAAATTTATTTTTTAAACTAATTTAGTCTAATAATTGGTCAAAATTTATTCTATTTTACGCGTTTTGCCCATGCCAAAGGCACATGATCATCTCCATTTATATAAATTGTTCTTTTTTAATCTGATAACTCTATTATTTTTATTCCTATTATCCTAAAAATAGCATATTTCCTACACGTTTAATTCTCTTTGATCCTTCGTAATGTTATTTTATACATAATAATAAAATACAGTCAATTGGTTTCCTGTTTCCTGATGGGAAGCGTATGGTGATATGCTATCGAACGCTAAATATTATTCCATTCTACATGTATAACGGGCTATTGGCACGTTAAAATGGACCATTCGAACATCGAGAAGACAGCGATGGTGTCTAATAAAAGCTATTATGAATGGCTTGTTATGCAATTCGGATTGAAAATTATCTTTCAACTTTTCAACGAATCTTTCAAGATGCACTTGAAGATTGAATGTACAAAGGTTGTATAAATTATTTGGATGAATTCATATTTTATTCAAAAATCTTTCAAGAACATATTACACTCTTAAAGAATGTTTCTTTACGTTTAAAACACAAAATATAAAACCTAAACTTTCAAAATGTTTGTTTTCGGAAGAAGAAGTAGATTATATTGGTTATGTTTTTCTTGCATAATTGGATAAAACCGACCAAAACCGTCTCCAGAAATAATTTTTTTTTTTTTGGTGGGGGGGGGGGGTCCAAAATATGTTTATTGAAATTTTACTGAATTTAGGTTTGAAATATGGTTAAAAATTAGACGAAAAAGTTTTAATCTTCTTTTAATAAAATACATAATTAAATAAACAAAATTACTTTGACATCTTGCCACTATATAAAACGAAAAAACAAAATGAAGTGATCACATACACAATTTCAATATAATTTAAATTGATAAAATGCTTCTATCTTTTTGATGAACAAACTGGTCTGAAACTTCTTCGGGATTAACCGTAACATCTCTATGGGCACTTAATAAAGCTAGACCAGTTAATCTTTCTTGTCCTGTAGAGTTTCGTAAAAATGTCTTGACACGTTTTAATATCGAAAAAAATCGTTTGAGAATTGCTGTAGAAACCGGCAATGTGGCTAGTACTTTTAATAAAAAATGAATATTTGGTAAAAGTTCAGCGTTACAATAATTTAATGATTCTGTAGATGTATTTGGACGATCTATATCTTTAAACGCAATCCATTTTCTTTTCCACAATTTTATAGAAAGTAATAAATCAGCATTTATAAAATTTGAGTATAAACTAAAACCTGGTTCTAAATTTGAAGATTTTACACACATTTTCGGTATTAATAAATACAAAGGCGATAAAATTGTCTTGTGTTTGGAAAATTGTTCTTTAAGTTGAATAATAAAATCATCATAGAAAGGAATTGCAATAAAAATACGAAATAATCTTCAGGGGTTTTGGTATCTATATTAATTTTATTATTTGAATGACCAACTAATCTTGGTATTTTTATTTTTTCTTCATCATTCACGGATATAAATAATTTTTCTGATTTAATGAATATTTCTTTGAAATTGTCATCAATGTTTTTCCGCATATCTTTTACTTAACTTAAAACAATTTCAACATGTTCTACTGCTTCACTTAAATCGCATTTTACTGAATGCAATACCTGTAAGGTTAGGTTATGTAATGGTAAAGTTATAGAGAAAAGTTTTGTCGCAGTTATCATACTTATAAAAAATCCACTAGTTGTTACACATTTATATAACTGTAAAACTTTAGATGATGTTTCAATATCTACAAATAATTTTAGTTTTTCTAATGTTGCAACAATAGGTTTATATATTTCTGAAAATCTTAACATACCATCGTGATTTTCAATCCACCTAGTCTCACACATGGAAGTTAATTTAATCCATTTAATTTGAGATAGAAATTCTTTTATTTTATTTTTTAATAGTTCAGTTCGCATAGCCGATATTTTAATAAAATTCCCCACAGACTTTATTATTCCTATACAATTACGAATATGATGAATATTTGACGAATAAGCAAGTGCTAAGATTAATGAAAGTGCGCTGCAGTGGACATAAAGTGCAGCGGGATATTCTTGCCTAATAACAACCTGTACTCCTTTAAAATTATAATATATGTTTGATATACCTATAAATACAATAGTTACAGTATTTAAAAAGCTTATTTCATCAAAAGTCTTATACTCACTACTTATAACTGAAAATAGTGGGAACTATATAGGTAACATTTTTAAATCACTATTAAAAAAATTCAAAATTAAACATACATTTACCTACCACACTATTTTACTCACAGTTAAATGGTTTAGTTGAAAAAGTTAATCACACAATTATTCAAAAATTAAAGATTAAACAAGCAGAAAATAGTAGAAGAAAATGGAACACGTTATTGTCAGACATGTTAGACATGTATAATATATACCACGTGACATAACGACTTTCACATCGGAATATCTATTGTATGGTTCGAGAAAATAAACTAAACAATTTACCACCGTTGAAAGAAGTATACAACTTGTGGTTGAGCGGACTAAGGAACAACAAATGGAAAGAAAGAAAAAACATGACACAGATCATTCTGAGTCTACATTCCAAATTGGTGATAAGGTCATAACTAGAGATGATAAAAAATGACAAAAAAATAGTCACGGTGACAATGGTGAGAGTAGCTAGTATGTCATGGTTACTTTAATTGGTGACTAGTCACCATTCATTTTACCCAGTAAATTGAAAAAATAATTTTATTATTCTTGTACTTTTATCTATTAGATTATGAGCGAAGCGACGAATGTGTTGATTTTATAAAGATGTTTTTTTTTATGTATGAAATAATTTTTTCGGGGATAGATAATGGTCGAATTACTACGAATAGGGTATGCTTTTGGTAACAAATTGCATCTACCTGGTACTTTATTTGACTCATTTTTCAAGTTTCTCAAATTTTCCTTTTGGTGAGGTAAAACTACCAAAAACTGACGGATAATCAATAATTACTTTAATCAATGGTTTTTTTACCGGTTTTGATATTTTGAATTTTTTATTTCGTGATAACTCCTTGAGTTTTGATTATAGGTTAGATGTATGTATTATCAGTATAAAATATTGTGTTTCTCTCAGAATCGTGTTTTCTAATGCAATATCATTTCATTCAAATCTTAATTATAATAAACCACTAACTTTTCCGAAGACTGAAGGGACAAATGTCTAAAATTGACTTTCCCACTTTTTGTTATTTTATAGCACCTAACATCGACGTAATTAAGAGGACTAAGGGGGACATAACCATGCATAAACCATATCGTACTGTACGACTTCATGGTTTGGGATTGAAATTGTTGAATGTCAGTTGTCACCGTGGTTATCACTTTGTCACAGTCAGTGTCTCAACATCACCGTTATCATTTTAATAGTTTGACACTATTTTAGATATTAGTCTTTTTTATGAGTGATATAAAAAGATAAAACCAACTAGCAACATTGTCGCCATTTGGGTAGCTATTGAGCCACAGTGACTAGTAGTGACACACATGTCACCGCAACAAAGTCACAGCGACGTAACTATTTGCTCATCTCTAGTCATAACACAAACACCCTTTAATTTATTAACAAAAGACAAATTATGATCTGTGAACAAAGGTTCGTTAATTATTATTAAATAAGTTACGCTAGTTACGTATGACACAGTAAGAAGCTCCGATGGCCACAGTATACAATAGCTCCAATTACGATAAGATTTGGAACAAGTACCAACAGCTTAAGTCGAGGAAAATGTTTAGAATGAGAATGATGTTTGATCTTAAATGTTTCTATATATATATTGATAATAAAAACGGTTCGTTTCTATATTACGTAGTGACCCTTTTTTTACACGTTTCACGTAAAGGTGTATTTATGGGGGGGATCGAACTTCCACCCATGACAAAAAAAACAAATTTGCTATTAATAATATTGTTTTGCCACCTGTTTTTGATTTTACATTATAATATATACAGATACAGAACATGTTAGAAATTCTTTTCTTCGTAATATGGTTTTTATATTATAAAACTGTAAAAGGTTTGGAGGGTTACGGCATCATAAAAGCTTCAAAAAAAAAAAATATGAACTACCCTTTTATAAATTGCTAAATAAACCTCTGGTTTCACTGTAATGTTATAACTATCATGGATTAAACGCAACATAACAAATAGAATTAACTACGCTACCAATAATAGCACAACCAATTTAATTTACGGCTTACCACACAATATTCTATTACTATTACCCAATTATGTAGGAACAAAGTGTTTATTTATGTAACCATTATATTATATTTAATTGTCGTTCTTATTCAAATGATAATTATATATTTATATGCATTAATATGCTTTAGGTCAAATCATGAAAAATAAAAAAATAAAAAGTACAATTTCATGTATTTAACACTATTCTGAAGGCCACTAGGACAATGCATAAAAAAAGAGTCCTACAAAAACGAGTAGATTGGTCACCATACTTATATCGCATACAAGAGTATCATTGTGAACATTTTTTAAAAATATCAAATTTCTTTCTTCTTTCATTATTTTAAATTCTGATCGAAGCGAAGAATATATTGGTTTTACAAAGATGTTTTTTTTTTGTTTTATATAAAAAAAAATGGTCCGATTACCACAAGTAGAGTATGTTTTCGGTAGCAAATCGCGTCTAGTTGGTACATTATTTAGCTCATTTTTCGAATTTCTCAAAAATTTTTCCTTGGGAGAAGAAAAACTACCAAAACATTCCCATAATTCGGCAAAATAACGGTTTCTTTATTTAAAATTTTTAAAAAAATTCTATTTCTAATCCAATATTATTGCATTCAAATCTTAAGTATAATTAACCATTTATTTCGCCGAGGATCGAAGGGACGAAGGAGGAACGTCCACAATCGACATTCCCACTTTTGTTACTGTTTTATTATGTAATTTTAAATCATTATGTATTTATAGAAATCTGTGCAGCTGTTTGTCAAAGTAAAAAAAAAAGTGACAAATAAAACAATTTTCTGCCTTAAACTTACTGTAAGGTGGTGGGTAATTAATTTTATTATTTAATCCTTAAATGCATCGTTCACTCCAATCAATCCCATGTAAAAGAGGTCGAAACTCGAAAATTGTATAAATAAAATGTTTCACTACCTTTAAGACAATTGTGAAACAACTGAACAATCAACATCAAATAACATCATTAATTATTTTTCTATGTAAACAACAGTACTACTTTTATGTACTTCTAAAATGAATATGACATTTCTGGTATTTTTCAAAAAATGAAATTATTAAAACTTTTTTAATTGTATATATTTGCATATTTGTGTATTTTTTTTTTAATTTGATATATGTGTTTAATTGTTTTATATTAAAATATATTATGTTTTAATACTTTTACATTATTATATAAATTTTATACATTTATTAGATATGTATGGTAAAACATCTAATATTTATAATGTGTATAATAATGACACAATTCTCATATAATAAACACATTTTAAGCCCAAACAAGTTTGAAAGAAAAAAAGTAATATTTTTTCACTCTGTATAAGGTGTACCGTCAATACGGTATGCACTGTCAACGTTCTGTATACACTCCGCGCCGCACAGTTTATTCCTATTAGGTGGGAAAAAAACGGTCGCTGCCGTCAGCCGAATGCGCGAAACGGTTTACTTTGGTTTAATAAGACAGTAGTTGATCGGGGTACCAGTTATAAAGTTAAATGTATCGTTGTCTAGTGGTGTATACTTTGAGTCATTTTTATTTCACTTCAATAAAAAATTAAAACAAATATAATTTCGTAGTTAAATGGCATTTTAAAAATATTCCCGAAAGCGTTCCACGTTCCATTTTATAAATTTGGTAAGAATAGCATTGAAATTATACCTAATGACTTATAATCACCAGGGCTCGTAAGTACATGCTTTTTGCTACATAGGAAAACATTGTATCTGAGATACAAATACGTTTCATAACATTAGTAATAATAATATAAAGTTTAATAATGCACGTTTTGGATGTCATTACATATTTGGCATATAATCGATTTTTAGAGTTATTAGTGCATAGCATTTTATAAAAAAAATGTTTAGAGATATAATTGAAAAGTTTTTTGTTTCTAATTTATTTTCCCCTTTACAAAATTGTCGTGTTTTGATTTTTTTTATTCTCGTGTGATTTCCTAGTTTCCTAGTACAATGTATAATTAGATTATATGCGTTTTAAATGTTTTTATGCGCAAACAATGTTATCGCTACCACTACAATTTTCAGCCGTACTATGTCTGTCGTCGAAACGAAACCTGTACAGACATGTACAAGCGTGCAATGTTTCTTACTAATACTATTAACGATAATACGGGACAGTAAAGTCGAATACTGGTGAACAATTTGTTATCAGTTCCCCTCGAAATTTATGAAGAATTGCCTATTTTGCTCCTGATTATTAATTGGTAAATATTAAAAATTGAAATGTTACTTTATGTAAATACTTATTAGTTATTAGTTTATTACCTAGATAGATAAATAAAAATAAAAAAACACAAATAAATATAATAGTAAATAAAAATACATTAAAAAAGTAAAACATATATATACATATTTCAATAATATAATTTACAAATTATTAATATACTATTAGCATTATACTATTATACATGTATAATTAATTAATCAATGCTATTAGTAAATAAATAATATTGTAAATATGTAATACGTTAAAAATGTTAAAAATCAAAATATTGTTTAATTTCAAATATTTACGTTTTTTTAATTACTTATTTTTAGAAAAATTATATTGATTAAATGAGTCGTTGCATTTTTTCACATAACAATTGATGCTGGTCCTAACCTAACCTGGCATTCAGAAGGGGCTAATATAGGCAATTTTATAACAATTTCGAGGGGCATTGATAATAAATATTTCTCTACTTGTTTTGTATGTACTGTCCCGTATCATTGTTTACAGTAATTTGTATAGTATAGTATTGTAGGTGCTGGATAAGGGTGTACATAGATGAAAAGACAAAAAAAACTGCTTAACTTCATAAGTATTAATTTTATTTTATATTTTATTTATTTTAATTGTTTAATATATAAAAATTAAAAGAAATAATCTACTTTAGTACTTTTAAAATTAATGGATTTATTCTTATTATTTTAAAAAAATGTTTATGATTTTTTACATAATGCATATTATGAGTGCATGATTTAACATTTCAGCGCATATAATTGCATAGTGTTTTTAATTTTTTTTTGTGGTATTTTTATTTTTTATTTTACAATTTTTAGGGCATGAATGCATGCTTATTTATGCATTTTTTAGTGCATGAACTTATGAGCCCTGCTAATCACTAATGTGTTGAACTTAAATGCAACTATTTACGTTTACGTTTTGATAAATGTTTATAAACTTTTATATTTTAAATGTCTTACAAGTTTAATATAATTCAATTTACATTTAATATAAATAGTTCCTCTCTTTAATTTTTATTATAAGTGTTTAAACCGTACGTTTAACTCAAACGTTGTAATTTAACTTTTATGTAGTTGTGGTTTAGCTATATTTTCCGTCGAACGGAGACTGCATAACTGTACATCTTATAGCAATGAACTATACGGATACGGGTTCACTCCAATTTTTTTGAAAGAATTTCTTCGTGCTACATACAAGATGGACGTCATATGCTCGATGTTTGTTTTAAAACTTGAAATGACACTTATTTATATAAAATAAAATATAAATAAAATAGTTCTAAAACATCCCGAGTTATATCAATTTATTTTTGTCCCTATTTCTGTGACCCATCCTGCATATGTCTATGACAATTGTCATTTACTAATAATTGCAATATCTCCTAATTAAATAGATATTTTTGAATGGAGGCCGTAAAATCACAAACTATATAATTCATTATAACGATAATATAAAACAAACAGCTAAAGAAATTATCGATGATAATAAATGTCTTACAAGTTTAATATAATTCAATTTACATTTAATATAAGTAGTTCCTCTTTTTAATTTTTATTATAAGTGTTAAAACCGTACGTTTAACTCAAACGTTGTAATTTCTGTTTTACGTGGTTGTGGTTCAGCTATATTTTCCATCGGACGGAGACTGCATACATCTTATAGCAATGAAATATATGGGTATAACAAAATTCATTACAAAACAAAAATATATATATAAACATTTATTAAAATTTTTTTTTTTTACGTACTTATATCTGTGTAACCGTAAGATGATTTAATAACTGACAATAATGTGATCGCTGCATAGAATATTATTTTACATCTAGATGAGGTTACATTCATGTTTGTAACTTATTGAGGAAACAAATTACTTGTTTGAAAATTGTATCGAAGAAATAATGGTTACCTTAAAGACAATCGGAAAAGAACTGAACAATAAACATTGAATACATCAAAAATTGTTTTGCTATGTAAGACAACAGCTGTACTACACGTACGTACTTCTAATGTATGACGTGTCTGAAATTTTCACACAATTAAATTATAACATTAATATTTTTTAAATCTTATTGATGATTTAATTATTATATCGGTCCATACGACAGATTATAATAAATTACATATCATTAAAAACTATTAAATACACAAGGTAGGTGATGATTTTGAGTACCCGGTTGGAAAGCTATACGTGTCCCATACCGTGACGCTGCCTAGCGGTGTATTATTTGACTCACATTTATTCATATTAAAAAATTAAAATAAATATAACTTCGTTGTTAGATGACTTTTTACAAATACCCCGAGAGATCCTCGAAAATTTTACACTCTTTAAATTTTGTAAGAATAATGTTTAGCTCAAACACCACTTTTTAAATTCTACATATTGATAAGTGTTTATTAATTTTTACATTTAGGTACACATATTACAAGCGATGTAAAAATTATTAAAAAAAACCGATTGCATTTTAATTAAAAGATTTTATTATGTTATATTATAAATATAATTATATTATATTATAAATATTATGAACACGCGTACAGCGATAAAATAACCTATAGGTAATAACATTGTATACCTATGTATGTATTTTAAGAAATCAACTCGTATACCTACCTAATCTGAAATATTATTTTAAAAATAGGTATTTATTAATTCGTAAATAAAATTAGTGATGGGAACAATTGAGATAAAATGGTGGAAATACTTGATTTTTTGAATTAATCAAATATTTCGATTATTGTGGAAATAATCGAGTGGTTCTCTTGATCTCTGAATTGACTGAAAGAATTGAATGATACATTACTCGTTATGGCAGTATTAGTATAATATTTATTAATATTTAATATCTAGTATCTACTTTATTTTCTCTCGAAATATTTGTAATTGTATAATATAATGAGAATTGAGTAATGATTTTATTATTTCTTTCGTACTTTCTTCCCTCGATGTACATTTTAAGCAAATTTAAATTAACTACTAACTATATATTGTAATAAATTGAAATCAATATATTGACTAATTAATTTAGGTATAGATTAAATTTTCTGTTTAATTATTGTGCATAAAAACATTATATGTTCCCACTATAGAAATTTAATAATATAAATATAAAACCAGTTAACTTAGGTACTATTATTAATTATTAATATATTTTAATAAGTACTATAATACGACGTTTCAAATATTTTAATATTAGTTTTCTTCAAGACTAAAATAAAATGAACTAAACAATCACCATTCATATTTTGTCATAAAAATAGATAATTAATTATTATTTTATATTAATATTCTTCAACACATTGAAAAAGGAAACCCATTAAATGATTATATTTCATCTTAATTTATTATAATATGAACCAGGTGTAATTACAGATTAAATAAAACCAAATAGGACACTTAGCCGCTGGCTCAAAATCTAAACAAAAAATTTCAACCTCACGTCATAGTGACAACATTCATAAAAAATATTATATTTATATAATGGGTAAGTCAATTGTATACAAGACAAAAGTGAAACGTATTATATTTGAAATTACAAAATCGCAGTCAATGAATCTCGCACGTATCACAGAGTCATAAGCAGAATAACTAACAATCAAAAATTCAGAGATGCTTATTTTCTATTTTTCTTCAAAAGAAATTAATTTTTCGTTAAGTTCGTACTTTCCCGTCAGGTTGAATTTTGGTTTGTTTACTTTTTTGAAAATTACATTGCTTTAAGGACGTTGGATACCCACATATTCTTTCTCTGTCTAGCACACACGAAGCATAGCGATTTAGACGTGTTGTAATTCTAACGTACGATCGATCTAGTGAGGCGATAAGGAATCTAAAAACTGATTTGAAGTTGTTATTAAGTCTGCTTTAGATCAACTTTCCCATTTTTTCGATATTTTATTCCTAGTTTTTTTATAATGTTAATTAAACGAATTCATAATTGAAATGTTGTTAATATTGAATTTTTAAAGATTTACGGAAAAAAATAGAAAAAGTGAGTAGTCGATCTAAAGTAGATTCAATAACGAATTCAAATAAATGTTTAGATTCCTTATCGCATCACTCGATGGATCGTAACGTTGGAAGAAAAACATGTCTAAATCGCTATGCTTCGTGTGTGTTAGACAGAAAAAGGATATGTAGGTATCCAACGTCCTTAGTAAAAAGTGTTCTAGGTATGGTGTAATTGAGTTAATTTTATTGTAGCAATAATCAATTAAAAAATTATGATTTTAATATTTTGTTACCTATGAATCCTTGACCATAATACAATAATATACTATAGAACGATCTATTTATAACTCTTTTACTTGGTAATTTTTTTTTATTTTAACAGACCTACCGGTATCACAATAATATTTTGCCACTAATCCACTATAATATACATTAATAGTACTATTTATATACTCTTAATTAACGACTTTACATCAGATTTTTCAAATAATATAATGTAATATTTCTTAGCTAGCCTCGGGCCCGACCACTGTCTCAACTCGTTACGTTTTTGCAAGCAATAACTTTTCTACAATTGATAAATGTGTTGCACAAAGATAACCCATAATTTATCTATCTAAGAGATAAAAATAACTACGTCAGTTCATGTATAATCAATTATTAATGATGTTCATATTTATTTCTATTATTTTTTTAATTTTACGACGAACAGTTCAAGTAGTTAGATGAATTCCACTGCGGTACTATAGATTTTGTTGGCATAAATCATATTATAAATTATAAACTATACTGCTTACACATTATACAGATAAGGATCTCAATATTGTGTTATCGTTATGAATGATAACATTTTATTCATTTTTAATATTATTTAAATTTAATTTCGTGAACTACACAAAATGTGTTATGTTACTGACCCCTGATAAAACAGTTCTATACCATAAATATTATAAATAAGTAAAGGAACCTGGATGTGTTAAAAAGGAAGGATTTATGACTATCATATATAATATGACTAAATAAATTTCGTTGAATTTTGCCATTTCCCTGTAATTCTTTGGTAGGTTTTCTTTACCCACGGAAAAACTTTTGAGAAATTGAAAATAAGCTAAAAAAAACATTTTTTTGTGAAACCAATACATTCCTTGCTTTGATTCTAACCCAAAATGCATTTTTTATCAATTAAATTGTATGATAATTATTCCATTATTGAATATTAATTTTGTTATTGATAAAATAATAGATCAAAATAAATAAATATAGCAATTTTGTAAACTTGAAAATATGCCCCTGTAATTTATAACACCAATAAACAGGACATTGCCCTGTTCGCCCACCGATAATTGCAGCACTGCTTATTGACATAAAAACAAAATAAATAATACCTATAGATAATTAAATAAACAAAAATAACATAAAGAAAAAATAAAGAGTTAAAAATGAATTTTAATTGGAATATAACAGACAAATATTTAAAAATAATATTAATATAAGTGTCTTATACATTTATTATAGTTGAATTTACATTAAAAATAATTATATAATTAATTCTTAATATTAACTTACAATATAGGTTCAAATTTAATGTAATTATATTATTTATAAACATGTTTGATTATATAATTAAATTAATATTTTGTGTATTACAATCGAATGTGATTTCAAATTGCACTTTTGTGAAAAATATTTCAGACATACAGAACATTTAAATCTTTTCATTCCACCACACTCATAATTTAAATGCTGTTTTAAATTAGCTTTTCGATAAATTCCTCCATATCTACCACATTGGTTTGGACAAAACATTGGATCATCTTTAGTTAATTCATATAGCATGTGATTCCCATTCCGTATAAGTGAACCTAGTATTTTCAAATAATAAAAAAGAATTAGTACATATTATATTAACTATGGGTAAATAATTAACTTATAATAAAAGTTATTAGTTCCGTAATAACTTATTTTCCACAATCCAAAGCATAAAAGTATAAAACTTAATTATAAAGTGTAGTAATATGATACATAATTTAATATAAATTTATATTATACATAAACCATAAAAATTAAAAGCCTAAAATATTTGTTAAATAAATGGTATTTTACTGTTTTTTTTTTTTTTTTTTTTTTTAATTTTTTTTATTATAAGTATAACTAGATTATAAAACAAACAATTAAATATTAAATAAAATCCCTTATTTATTAACTTAATATAATTCAATTTACATATTATTTAAATTATATTATTAACAATTAATAATCATTTATAATCTATATTCATATTTAATGTCATTATAATAAATTGTTTAATTGAAATTTTGTTTAAAAATGAAATAAAATTAATATACTTTGTGTACAAAAGTTATGTTTTGATCTAAATTGCACTTTTATATAAAACGTTCAAGACATATAGAGCATTGAAATCTTTATTTTCCACCTAAGACCTAATACTCATAATTTAAATTGTGTCTTATTATACTTTTCTTATTAGTTTCACAAAAATATATATAACAATCAAAATAATGTTAAAAATACATCATTTACATGAATTAAAAAAAAAAAAATTACTTATAAATATTTAAATTAAATATTGCAATATACTGATTTAATATAAAAACAAACACTAAAAAATAATATTAATTTAAATAAACCTTTTACAAATTTATTAAAGTGCGATTTACTTTTTAAATAGTTATATAACTAATAAATACATTCCTTGCTTTGATTCTAACCCAAAATGCATTTTTTATCAATTAAATTGTATGATAATTATTCTATTATTGAATATTAATTTTGTTATTGATAAAATAATAGATCAAAATAAATAAATATAGCAATTTTGTGAACTTGAAAATATGCCCCTGTAATTTATAACACCAATAAACAGGACATTGCCCTGTGCGCCCACCGATAATTGCAGCACTGCTTATTGACATAAAAACAAAATAAATAATACCTATAGATAATTAAAAAAACCAAAATAACGTAAAGAAAAAATAAAGAGTTAAAAATGAATTTTAATTGGAATATAACAGACAAATATTTAAAAATAATATTAATATAAGTGTCTTATACATTTATTATAGTTGAATTTACATTAAAAATAATTATATAATTAATTCTTAATATTAACTTACAATATAGGTTCAAATTTAATGTAATTATATTATTTATAAACATGTTTGATTATATAATTAAATTAATATTTTGTGTATTACAATCGAATGTGATTTCAAATTGCACTTTTGTGAAAAATATTTCAGACATACAGAACATTTAAATCTTTTCATTCCACTACACTCATAATTTAAATGCTGTTTTAAATTACCTTTTCGATAAATTCCTCCATATCTACCACATTGGTTTGGACAAAACATTGGATCATCTTTAGTTAATTCATTTAGCACGTGATTCCCATTCCGTTTAAGTGAACCTAGTATTTTCAAATAATAAAAAAGAATAAGTGCATATTATATTAACTATGGGTAAATAATTAACTTATAATAAAAGTTATTAGTTCCATGCTCGGTTTTGTATAAATAACTTGCTATCTACAATCCAAAGCATAAAATTAAAAATACCTAAATATAAATTTAGTAATATAATACATAATTAAAAATAAATTTATATATAAACCAGAAAAATTAAATACATAAAATATTTGTTAAATAAATGGTATTTTACTGTTTTTTTTTTTTTTTTTTAATTGTTTTTATTATAAGTATAACTAGAATATAAAACAAACAATTAAATATTAAATAAAATCTCTTATTAATTAACTTAATATAATTCAATTTACATTTTATATAAATTATATTATTAACAATTAATAATCATTTATAATCTATATTCATATTTAATGTCATTATAATAAATTGCTTAATTGAAATTTTGTTTAAAAATGAAATAAAATTAATATACTTTGTGTACAAAAGTTATGTGTCGATCTAAATTGCACTTTTGTATAAAACGTTCAAGACATATAGAGCATTGAAATCTTTATTTTCTACCTAAGACCTAATACTCATAATTTAAATTGTATCTTATTATACTTTTCTTATTAGTTTCACAAAAATATATATAACAATCAAAATAATGTTAAAAATACATAATTTACATGAATTAAAAAAAAAAAAAATTACTTATAAATATTTAAATTAAATATTGCAGTATACTGATTTAATATAAAAACAAACATTAAAAAATAATATTTATTTAAATAAACCTTTTACAAATTTATTAAAGTGCGATTTACTTTTTAAATAGTTATATAACTAATAAAAGTAACTCGTGATATTAATTTACATTTAATATAATGATAATTATTTGTAATATGCTTAATATAATTATCAAAATAATACTCTGTGTACGTTAATCACATGTTTTTTCAAATTGCAGTTTAGTGAAAAACGTTTGAGGCATATAGAGCATTGAAATTTTTTCATTCCACCACACTCATAATTAAAATGCCGTTTTAAAAGACCTTTCCTATGAATTCCTCCATAATATCTACCACACTGGTTTGGACAATACACTGGATCGTCTTTTGATATTTTATTCAGAATATGAATCCATTTATTTAAACCTAGTATTTCAAATAATAAAAACTTATTAGTACACATTAATTGATATAAAAATAATAAAAAAATAGATAAATAAATAAATAAATAAATAAATTGTAGGTAAATAATTAACTAAACCATAGCTATATTGAAAATTAACAGAGCATTGATAAATATTACATTATAATAGTTTTAGTACACCACACTCATTAAATAAATTTTGTTAAATTATATATAATCTACATTAACATTGAATGCAATGATAATTAATATGAATAAATATAATATAAAATCTATATTCAACGTAATACTCTGTGTACTAAAATCTTGTGTATTTTTATATTCCAATGTTGCGTGAAGTATTGTAAACAAATTGTACATTGAAATTGTTTTGGTACATCATTCAAATAAGGTTTTAAAATACCCATCACTAAAGACTTCTGTAAAAACAACCATGTTAGTTTGGATAAATCACTGGATCATTTTTTGAAAATTAATATAGCTAGTTTAAATATTTAACTTAATCTAATACTATTAATAGTTACTAGTTACATTTAAATAACTTGTTTTCTATATTCCAGAACATAATATTAAAAATACATATGTAGCCATGTGTTGAAAAATTAAAAATAAATAATTTGTGTATAAAAAACAAAACAAATAAATGGTTAAATATTTATTAAATAAATGGCATTTAAATGGTTTTATTTTATTTGAAGTATCACTTTAATATAAAACCCACAATTAAACTTTATATAATTATTGTATTAACAATGGTAATTTTATAAGCTTTACTAACATTAAATGTCATAATTAATTCAATACATATTTATTTGAAAATAAAATCAAATGAATACTCTGTGTATGAAAGTCATATGTCGCGCCATATTGCTCTTTCGTGTAAAACGTTCAAGACATATAGAGCATTGAAATTTTTTTATTCCACCACACTCATAATTTAAATGCCGACTTAAAAGACATTTCCAACGATTTCCTCTATATGATTTACCACATTGGTTTGGGCAATACACTGGATCATCTTTTGATATATTATTCGGCATACTAATCCATTTATTTAAACCTAGTATTTTTATATAATAAAAAAGAATTAGTACATAAGTATGGGTAAATAATTAAGAAAATTATAACTATATAGAACATTAACAGAGCATTGATAAATAAGCTGCTTAATACTATTAGCAAATTATAATTGTTTTGTTGCACTTCAGTATAATTTCTCCCACAATAAATTTGACAATACACCTTATCAGCATTTTGATATTTCACTCAATTAGAGCAATCATTAACTGGAACATAATATCTTATTATAGAAACATGGTATTAGAATAGTTTAACTAATGAAATATTATTTTTACATAGCCAATAAAATGTAAAACAAGACAAATCAAATCAAAATAATGAAACATATGCTATATTATAAAAAAATTAAGTTGCTGACATGCATTCTAAAAATACAAATTAATAATTTTAAACTTATTCTATTTGTAAATATAATTATAATGCAAAAACATAAAATAATGTTATTAAAATGTATTAAAATTAGTAAAACAGAATACAGATATATTAATTATTAGATCAATTTTATATGCAATAAAATAACTAAAATACAAATATAAAATATAATTCATTCATCATTTTGTGTTTAATTAATTAAATAATAAAATAGTACATTACATATAATGAAAATAAAATAATACAATATGTTTGAAAATAAAATAAATATTCTGTGTACTAAATTTAAGTGTCTTCATACTGCCTTTTTGTGAAAATCATTTCAAACATATGGAATATTGAAATTGTTATATTTCTTTACACTCATAATTTAAATGGTGTTTTAAATGAATATTTCTATGAATTCCTCCATAACACTTACCACATTCATTTGGACAAAACACTAGGTCATCTCTAGTTATTTTATTTGGCACATATATCCTTTTAAGCGAACCTAGTATTAGAAAAAAAATAAATTAGTACATAGTAACTACTGAATAAAAGAATAATAAGCATAATCAAAAGCCAAAAATTTCAATGGGTTGGTCATGCGAAGCCAGAACCATCTCATAAGGATGATCATGGACAAGAACCCAATAGGTAAGAGACCACTGAGAAGACCACGATTGAGATGGTAAGATGTGATAAGACGTGGAAACACTGAATGGAGCACGGGATTGGAAAACAAGAGCGGTGGATAGGGAAGGCTGGAGGATCGGATGTGTAATGGGATGTTCTTGATGGCCAGAAAACCCAAGCAGAAAAAGAAGAGTAAGAGAATAATGTAAGTAAATATTTAACAAGAATACAAGACAATAATCATATGTCACGAGATTAATATGAATGTATGTAAATTATTGTTTCTAATTCAAACATAATATAGGAAAATATCTTTGAATTATTGATAATGATATTTAATTTATACAATATAAATATATTTTTTTAAAATTTATTTACACGACATTTAAACAATAAATTTAATTTATTAAATTTGTCTTAAATAGCTCTATATTAATAAATATTGAAGACATATAATGAAATGAACTTTTTTAAATCCACCATACTCATTACTTAAATGGAAATGTAGATTAGCCAAACATTGTTGCTATAATATCAACTCTATTAATTTGGACAAAACACTATACAATTTTTTGCCTTCACATGATGTATTTAAAACAATTATTGAATTTAAATAACAATCATTTAAATTACCCAATTACTGAATCATACTTTAAACATTTAACCATTGAACTAAATCTAATATTATTAATACAATCCAGTTATTAGACTTGTCTAAATAAATTTTATTCCACAATCCATATTGTATTATTATATATACCTACGTAAATTACATGAATATAAAAAAAAATTTCCCCTATAAATTATTTAATTAAAACACTTGTTATAATTTTTTTTTTTTTTGGAAATATTGGAGTACACTGACATAACATAAAACATAGAAAAATTATATAAACGTAAAAAAAGTTTTACAAATTTAAGTTAAGTTTACATTTTAAACAATAATATAATGAACTATTAATAATAACTTTTAATCTAGAATGACATTCAATGTAATGATAATTATTTGTAATATGTTTAATATATTATCAAAATAATACTCTGTGTACGTTAATCACATGTGTTTTTAAATTGCAGTTTATTGAAAAACGTTTAAAACATATAGAGCATTGAAATCTTTTTATTCCACCACACTCATAATTTAAATGCCGTTTTAAATGACCTTTTCTATGAATTCCTCCATAATATCTACCGCATTGGTTTGGACAATACACTGGATCATCTTTTGATATTTTATTCAACATATGAATCCATTTATTGAAACCTAGTATTTTAAAGTAATAAAAAATAATTAATACATATTATATTAACTATGGGTAAATAATTAACTTATAATAAAAGTTATTAGTTCCATGCTCGGTTTTGTGTAAATAACTTGCTATCTACAATCCAAAGCATAAAATTAAAAATAAATTTATATATAAACCAGAAAAATTAAATACATAAAATATTTGTTAAATAAATGGTATTTAACTGTTTATTTTTATTTTTATTATTATTGGAAGTATAACTAAAATATAAAACAGACAATTAAATATGAAATAAATAAAATTTCTTGTAAATTAATTGAATATAATTCAATTTACATTTTATATAAATTATATTATTAACAATTAATAATCATTAATAATCTATATTCACATTTAACGTCATGATAATTATTTAATTAAAATTTTGTTTGAAAATGAAATCAAATTAACACTCTGTGTACAAAAGTTATATGTCGCTCCATATTGCACTTTCGTGAAAAACGTTCGTGACATATAGAGCATTGAAATCTTTTTATTCCACCACACTCATAATTAAAATGCCGATTTAAAAGACTTTTCCTATGATTTCCTCCATAATATCTACCACATTGGTTTGGACAATACACTGGATCATCTTTTGATATTTTATTCAGCATATGAATCCATTTATTGAAACCTAGTATTTTCAAATAATAAAAACTTATTAGTACATACATATAGGTAAATAATTAACAAAATTATAACTATATAGAATATTAACAGAGCATTGATAAATAAAATTATTTCTACTATTAGTAGGTATACAATATAATAGTTTTAGTATACCATTATCACTCATTACCTAAATTTTGTTATTTTATATCTAATCTAGATTTACATATAATGCAATGATAATTAATATGAATACAAATAATTTGACATAATAATCTGTGTATTTTTATATTCTAATTTTGCGTAAAGCATTACAAATAAATAATACATTGAAATTGTTTTGGTATACAATTTAAATGATGTATTAAAGTACCCATTTAGTAAAGACTGTAAAAACAACCACATTCGTTTGGAAAAATCACTGAATCATTATTTGAAAACTAATAAAGCAACTTTAAATATTTGACTGAATCTAATATTATTAATATTGTTTTATACAATCCAAAGAATAATATTGTAAATTCAAATGTATATATGAATACATGAATAACATGAATGTTATACATGTTATATGTTGCATAATTAAAAATAAATTATTAATCTATATCATAAATGACAAATAATTATTATATAAGTGGTATTTAGATAGTTTTTTTTTTATTAGTATAATTAAAATGCAAAACAAACAATTAATTATAATATATAATTTTTTTAAATTAATCAAATATAATTCAATTCACATTTTATATAATTTTATGTAATTATATTATTAACAATGGTCATTTTTAATCTGTATTCACATTTAATGTCATAATTATTTACATAAATAAAAATCAAATCAAATTAATACTCTGTGTACAATAGTAATATGTCGTTCCATATTGCTCTTTCGTGAAAAATGTTCGAGACATATAGAGCATTGAAATCTTTTTATTCCACCACATTCATAATTTAAATGTCGTTTTAAATGAGCTTTCCTATGAATTCCTCTATAATATCTACCACAATGGTTTGGACAATTCACTGGATCGTCATTTGATATTTCATTCAGCATTTGAATCCATTTATTTAAATCTAGTATGTTCAAATAATAAAAACTTATTAATACATTATTGTAAGTAAAGAATTAACAAAATAATAACTTTATAAAAAATGAAAAGGGCATTAATAAATAAGTTGATTAAGTCTATTAGTACAAATTTTTGGTACACTAGACTCATCTAAATGTCGTTTTAAATTTCTTCTCTACTATAATTTCTCACATAACACAATAATACACCAATTCAGAATTTTGTTATAGAAATATGATTTCATATTTGTTGAGAAAATTAAAGTAAAAACAATAAGTGGGTGTACAAATAATCATAAAACATATTATTATATAAATATAAGTTGTTATGTTCATGTTGTTACAATATTTTAGGTCTCATTCTATATGGTAATATAGTAAGTATGAACTATGAATGAACATAAAATAATGATATTATATTAAAATTAGCACAACAGATATTTCTATTATTATTATAATCAATTTTAATAAAGAATGAAATAACATACTACTTATGAAAACTATAACTTTATTATTATTTAGTGTTAAAATTGTCTTTTCATTAAATTAAATATTATATTATGTACATAATGAAAATAAAATATATTTGAAAATATAATCAACCTAACACACTGTGTACACAAATCGTATGTTGTCTCAAATAATCTTTTATTGAAAAACATTACAGACAAATAGTACATTAGAATTTTTCTGATCTACCACACTCATAATTTAAATGGTGTTATAAATTACCTTTTCTATAATATTGTCCATAATTACTACCATGGCCGTATTCAGGTTCCGTGTTCCAACCCCCCCTGAAAATTTGACGACATATAAAATAATATATATTTTAAGAAACAACAAGATTTTCATTTTAATCTACATAATTAACATCTTCATAAACCCCCCCTGAAAATTAATGCTGAATACGACTATAACTGCCATCACATTTATTCAGACAATACTGGATCATCTTTAACTATTTCATTTAGCACATGTTTCTATTTCAGTGAACCTAGTAATTAAAAAAAATAAAATTATTACATAGTACCTAACTAATAAATAAGAAAATATTGAAATAATAATTATAATTAATATTTAACAATACAACAAGATAATAATAATATAAATAATTAACAGGAAATTGATATGTATAGTAAGTATGGTAGTTGTTGTTTTTAAATGAAACAAAAAATAGAAAAATATATCTGATTAATTAATGACATTTAATTTATTCAAGATAAATATATATTATATTTTTAAATTGACTTATATAACAATATATCCACTATTTGTAATAAGAAATTAATTATTTTGAAATATATTTGTTACATCACGGTCATTATTCAAATGACATTTTAAAGTACACCGCTGTAACACCAACAATATAGGTCTAGACAAAATACAGGATCATCTTTTGACAATTCATGAATACAAATTAAACATTGGATTAAATCTATTATTATAAACAGAATACAGATATCAGTCTCGTGTACATCACTTTTTTCATGTCACAATCTATAGCGTAATATTATAAATACAAGTGTAGTATTATTTCAATAATTACTGTAAGACATTAAGACTATAATACAAAAAAAAAATTGTAATAGAAAATGTTAGTAAATATACTAAATTCAGACATGTTTAAAAAGTAATAACTACAAATACTTCAATCATAAAAATGTTATTGAAAATTTTTCTTCCCTCTGACAACCTCTAATCTATTAATCAAAAAACTGCTTATTGCCATCAATACACATTGTAATTTTTTAAGTGGATTTATATTTTAAATAAATAAATAATTTATATTATGTTTACAAATATAATATAGGTTACCTACCTGAATACTTACAAAAAGATGTTCACTAATTTCCAGCAATTTCTAATGTTGTGATTAGTACTTCCTATGTGTACATAGTAATATTAATTGTTTTAAAATATTAAAAATAATAATATAATAATGAAATTAACTTAACCTTAATATCTATATTATACATATTTAAAATAATTATTTATCAATGTCTTATTAATTAATGCATTAAATTATTAATTTCATTTTTTAATTATATTTTGTTTTTGATTTAAGTATTTAAATTGTGGAATAAAAGATACATATCATTTAGTTATAATTGTAATTCAATAATTATGCAATAATAGCTACTGCTTTATCAAAATTAGTAATATGTTCTGTTAATTATTAAATAATTACAAATTAGGTAGGTAGGTATGTATGTTTTTTGTTTTTTTAGTATAATTGAAATTGTGAAAAATAGATATACTTACATATAGAAATGAACACAGGAAAAACATACAAAAATTATAGTAGTTTTTTTAATTAATTAAGATAAATTAGATAGTGCTCTACCTATGGGTTCAATATGATCAAATTGAATTTATAAAATATGTCTTACAAGAAAATACAGTACATATAATATACGCCTATACAGACAAATCTATAGATTATATATTTAGAGATATAGACACAATTCTATTATAGGTATTTAATAGGAACCGTTTTTAAAATTTAATAATAAAAAAATGGGTAATCGAGTGGATTACTCGACTGGTACGTACTTACCTATTCATTAAATCATAAACCATATTTTCGATTATTTGCATATAATTAGAATTATAGATTATTTTTTAGCTATTTAAAAAATTTAAAAGCCTATCTGGCTTTTTTACAGACTTGGGTAAAATAATAAAACAGCATTGTTTTCATTAGCATGAACTTTGACAAATGTTTTTGTATGAGAAATGATTTCTTTAAAATATTTATAAAAAACAAAAATATATTATTAAGTATACCTAAATGCTAAAAACTATTACTACTGGTTTATTATGACAGTATATCGTTTATATGTATATAGAGTACACATATACCAATTAAGTACATACAAATTCGTACAGGGTAGTCATTTCCAGAGTAATTGAATTTTAAAACATATTATATTTTATACATTACATTTTAAAATAAAATACTTAAATTCAATTTATATTAAAAGTGTTCAGAGTACCTACTTAAAAGTATTCTGAATAGGTACAGTATTAAAAATACTACCCAAGTCTGCCCTATTTTAGATTTTTTTAATTAAAAAGAATTTCTGTTATTTATAAATATCATCTATAACTACCTACTTGAGGATGACGAACATTATAAATAAATATAAACAAATCATTTTTAATTTTAATGTCTTACTGGACATTATTGGTACTGTCCACCGATCAACATGAAGAATTCTAAGATTTATATTAATTTCACTTAATAACAAAGACAAACTGATAGAACTTTTTGCTATTGACTTTGCGGTATTCGTGTAGCATTATTTTGTCACTTATAATACAGTACAATATGATATTATCGTTTATTAATAGAACTGTAATTTTATCGAATATTAAATTTACATTAAATTTTACATTACCGCCTCCAACAGCTACTCAAAATTGTTACCCGCCACATAGACACTAGACAGAGATAACGTTTTAGTACACAATTTTTTTTTTTAATATTTATATCGTCAAATACACATGTAGATTTGAATTATGAAAATTATAATTTCACAAACAATAATTACGTGATTCGAAACGCAACAGTCGAACGTCGAGCACGGTTAAACGAACGATTAACAAAACAAGCGAACGACGAGTCGACGAGTGACAATAAGCAATAAACAAAAGATTCAAAATAAGGAACACAGAAAATAAATAAACAACTGAAGACTGAAAAGCGAAATTATTATCTTTTAAATGACACTGAACAACGAAATGATGATAAACATCGAACTACGTAAAAGAAGGAACGTCGCATAATGTACAAAATCATAGTATAACAACACCTTGTGTTGAACACCATTGGCCGCAAACACGGGTTGCGATCACAGCGGAGAGTGTAACTTAAGCTCGAATACCAGACACCGGTTGTAAGTTCTTGTAGAAACTCCGGTAACAGTTTCCTAATTAGTTTACAAATAATAACAAATAATAACTAATACCTGTGAGAGCGAGATAAGACCATGGAGAAGAGATAACGATAAGAGTGCGCGATATTGGTTAAAACCAAAATGATAAGATATTTCATATAATTTGTGATAATACGTTTCCGGTGGCGTAATCGACCGTCTTTATAACGACCCCGCGATATTTGGCCGCAAGAGTGAGATAGGAAAATCGTGCGATTAAAGATAAAACATAGATGACAAAATGATTTAAATTGCGCCAAATATCGAATATTCATTATTTCAATTACATACGTATTGCCGTATAACCAACTATATATTATTTTCTTATTATTTTAATACGATTAATATAAAAAAATATATTTTATGAAAGAAGAACCTCTAATTTGTCAATAAATAAATAATTCGATATACCCATTAGGAAATAACTATTGTATATTTAATATACTATATTGTTTAATATTTTTATTAATTACGGGAACAGTGACGTAGACGTACATTTTGATTGGTGAGTGGTGGGGGGGGGTCAAGGACCAATAATGAAAATGTTTTCTATAAGTATAGTATAGACATTAGATCATCAATTAGCATATAATATTTTATTATATATATATTATAATATTATTTTTTCTGATAAGTCATCTGATACTTCTGCATTTATACTTATATTTTTATATACTGCCAATAGATAAGACCATTTAATCGATCTTACAATAAATTTATAACATATTTAATAATATAAAATCATTTTATTATTTAATAAATGAATAACAAAAATTTATTTCATATAACATTTTACCTCTTTCATAGTGTTTCATGGTAAGCCTTTAAACTTTCACTACATTCTTTTATAGCGTCCAATCCTGTTTTTGATTTAATATTCATTTGGTCAAATTGATTAATTTAATTTTACCTCCATTGAATCTTTTTATAATCATATTAATTTTAGTTCGTATATGTGATTTATTTTTTATTATACTCTTATTTAATTGTTTTATATTATGTTGCTATTTTTAAAATCACCAATGCAGGAAATATTAAACATTTTTGGAAAAAGTTTAAAGCTCAATTCTTAGTCAGAAAATCAACCAATTGTTTCAATTTTTTTTTTCTCTAATGTAGAACACCTATCTTGATACTCAAAAAAAGTTTCAAGTTCCTATGATCAAAACCTAATTAGTTATCATGAAATTAAAAAAATTTAAATAACAGAAACCGTAATTTTGTCGATTTTCCGCCAATTTTTTGGTAGTTTTTCTTCTCACAAGGAAAAATTTTTGAGAAATTCGAAAAATGAGCTAAATAAAGTACCAACTAGATGTAATTTTTTACCGAAAGAATATCCTACTTGTGGTAATCGGACCATTATTTCTACCCGTAAAAGTGTCTTCATACATAGAAAAAAAAAATAATTATAAAAAAAAACATCTTTGTAAAACCAATACATTTCACGGTTCACTCAGTCTAAAATAGTAAAATGTATATAATTTTGTTTGAAAATAGTGAAATGAAAACAAATCGTGCAGAAATATCAACCAAAATTAATCCTAATGATATCATAGGTATATGTTATTGAAAACATTTTGTTGTGTCAATGCAAAATGAGATATTAAAAAGAAAATTAATATTTTAATAGGTATATTTTCGAACTATTTTCTAGCATTTGGTTCGATAATTCGCATTAAAAAAAACAATTGAGAACATTTTTTGATATTAATGAACATTTAATATCAAAGGCTTATCTTAATGTGCCACATTAATGGCTGACTCATAAATTTATTAAGTTTAATATAACGTATCTTAGTACCGTTATTATTATTACCTATCTTATAATAATTTATTATAGGCGCCCACTAAGTACAAATAACAAACGTACATATTTAAACATTAATTTCGTTACAATTAATATATATATATATACATACAATGTTAAAAAAGGTGATTTTACAATACGTAATCGACTTACCGCTATTGAAGGCATCTGCAACAACAGGTTAGATGCTTAACGGGACGCATCACCAACACACGACACAATGTCAACTTGAAGTAACGTCGACTCCGTTTAAACCACACGAGTACGGAACTTCGCGAACGGTCACGGACACTTTGTTTAACGTACGACCGTATTATCACGGTCAATGTCATCAACGTCCAGCGATCAGGCTGGATCCGGATGTGCCGTAAGAAAGACCCCGTAGGCCGTAGAACGAAAAACAGTACGACAGTTGTCGAACGACTAGGGATGGTAAAAAAAAAAAAAAACGATGTATCGATATATCTTGAAAAAAATATCGAAAATTCTTTATCGATATTTGTGATATTGATAATTATTATTGATAGATATCCATATTTAATAATATAATGAAATAAAATAGCTTAATTGAATGCAAAATGTAAACAAAATTTCTATTAAGAATTTATTTTTATTTTTAAACTTCTAGTTAAACAATTTAATGTATAAATGTATGAATAAAAAAAATGTTAATATCGTCTAAATATATTAAAGACAAATAAAAATGATATCTAATTAGATTTAAATTACATTAAAAAAACAAAATGTAATGATAAAGAGCTGAAAAATGTAATATTGACTTGCATAATATTGAAACACGTTTTCAGCAAAGAATGCATCATTTAAGAACTTCATAAAAAAAAATTTATAATGCATCAACTACCGTGTTCTAACAATGATAAACAAAAAAAAAATTGTTTTCGATATATCGATATTTAATTTTTCGATATATTGATAATCGATATATCGAGGACGATAAAATTTTTGCCATCCCTACGAACCTACGACCACTGACTCGGATTCGCAAAGCCGCGTAGTATGTGTGTGAAGCCATACAGTGGCGATCAGCGACGATGAACGAAACAGTAACCAGTTGTCCGCGTGAAAGGCCGCGATAACGGCGGTCACCGATTAAGTTTGAACAAGGTAAATTGATTTGTGTTTTTATTCATTAAAAAAAAAAAAAATTGAATGTAAACAACATACAGTAAAATATACAGTTTACTATTGAAAATTACTTTAAATATAAATTTAAATTTTATTAACAGAAAAACAAATATAAACTCGTGAAATGAATACACAGAAATATACAAAATGCCAACAGCTACAGCAACGAAACCAGAAGTCGTCGTCAAAGGTTGTTCCGAGTTTCAGCTCACAGGTGTGCCAAAAGAACGTGGTAGTTGCAGGCCCTGTAGCTAAATCGAAACGCGTCTCAAACGTTACCTTGTTCGAAGTAAACTACAATCGCGGAGGATTCCCGTTGGTCGCCGTCTACGGTGGCGGAGTGACCAAGGACAGTCGCCAGCAGTTCCGTTGGTTGGTGCCGGTCCAGTCGGTAGACTATGACAAGTATCTACCAATATTGATCGACGGGTTGCACGAACGCCCCATGCCGTTCAGGATATGTGCGGCGTTCGCCCTGTGGGATATACTGGCGCAGGACGTTGACAGACAACGCGTATTAGACGCGCTGCCCCAAATCGTGTTCCCGTTACGGTGAGTCTTGAAAGTTGGACCGAACGACTGGACGCAAGTGGTGCGCGCACTTAAAACAATACAAATGTTGGCGAAAGCGGGCAAGGACAGGCGCGTAGGCCAGGCACTGGTGCATTTTTATCGACAACTGTTGCCGTCGATCAACGCATATCGTAATACCAATGTGATATCCACCGACGGTTCAGGAACGTACAACGAGTACAACGTGGCCGGTCTATACAACGAAACGAAACGCACGAAGAAAGCGGCGGATCATGCGCGTACGCCAACATCAAATACATGATACCCGCGTACGCGACAAGAGTATCCTGCTGTCCACTGGAAAAGACCGAAAACCGTAAGTCTGACCGGCCAGTTCATTAATATCACCCATTACGACGACTTCACTGGTCACACAAACAACACCGACATCAACTGTTGACAAGCCGTCGCCATCAACGAATGAGCGCATAACGATATCGATATGTGATATACAAAGTGTAGCGTCCCATAAGTTTTAAGACTATGGCTGCAGAACAAATAAAAAAAAATGCTAAACATTTTTCAACAATTGTTTTATTCACAGTATCTCCCATTACATTGTATACACCTATTAGCACATTCCTCCAGCATTCCTATAGCCCGTGAAAAATATTTTTTTTGGAATCGTGTTTAATTTGCTCGTCACGGACTATTGAATCCCTTCAATCGAAGCAAAATGGTCTTCTTTCAACTCCATCTTCAACTTTGGGAATAGAAAATATTCTGGTAGACTTAAATCCGGGTGTTGATTGCAGCAGAGTTGAAAGGAGACCATTTTGATTCAATTGAAGAATTTCAAGAGTCTGTGACGTGCAAATTAAACATGATTCTACTAGAAAACATTTCACGAACTTTGGGAAAGCTGGAGCAAAGTGCTATTTGAAGTATACAATGTAATGGGAGCTACTTTGAATAAAACATTTGTTGAAATTTTTTTACAATTTGTTCTACAGCTATAGTCTTAAAACTTATTGGACACACTGTGTGTATAATAATATAATATTCATATATATATTAAATATACGTTATCAATTAAAGTACTTTAATTATCGTAAGACTAGTAAACGGCATTTAGATTGACTTTGAGGAGTACGCCTTCGGCGTACACGAAACTCTTTTTGTGGAGGAATTTTTTTTTAGGGAAATTTTGATAAATGTTTTATCTGTCTTCGGCGGATTTAGGGGCGTCCGCGATCTAGTGGTCTACAGGTGACACCTTTTGACGGCAAATCGTTTACGTTTTGTAATTCTGACCTAACCTTAAAATTTTCCCTTTCGGGAACCTTTCACGTGATTAAACGGGGGCAATTATATTCTTTTGTTTATTGCGTCATCTAACCCCTTGTGGCAGTCGGCGAAAACGGAATCTGTTTATCGGAGGGAAATTGCGGGGGAAATGTATTTCCTGTTAGGAGTGCGGTTATGTCGTACTCGGAAACGTTATTCGACGGCAAATTTATTCCGTCGATGGTGTACGACTTCGTCGCACACGACAGATATCCAAGGCAAGTTTATTCCAAAGGCCGTCAATACGGGTGTCGTAGAGAGATAGCATCATTGTAAGGATGATTTCGAAATGCTGCAATCGCTCGTTTCTCATTAACGGATCTTTTTCCTCCCGTTTCGATTAAGTTTAAACGATCGTTTTAGTGTTTTTAAATGTTTTAAATTGACGATTTAAATAGGTAAACCACACATCCATAAAAAAAATTTGTCAAGATAAAAAATATTTTATTCTCAAAGCCAAGAACATACGAAAAAGTATTAGACTGCACAATGCCACAATATCAGCTGTTGCATAATAATCATTAATAATCTTATTCTATGATAATTTTGAGACCATGGATTGATATTAAAGAAATTACGATTATCTATGCATAGATAGTGTTTAGCCAATATTAGTATTAAGATGTGACCAATATAAATTTATAACAGGGATAAATTGATATTAATATTGTGTTATTGTTTTACGGTCGGCTGTTGATTGATAAGACCGTCAGTTTATCAGTAATATTTACATTTGAAATAATATGTCAAATTCGACATAAATAAGTTGTATGTAACTATTTTGATAAATCTAATACTTTTACGTAAGTACAGTTTTAATGAATATTGTGCGTCATACTTTTAATTTAATTTTGAGTGTTTTAATAATTTTCTCAAAACATTTTATGTATTCAAAATTTCAAATTAATGTTATGCTAATCTTATA
Source organism: Eriosoma lanigerum (assembly GCA_013282895.1). Classification (NCBI taxonomy): domain Eukaryota; kingdom Metazoa; phylum Arthropoda; class Insecta; order Hemiptera; family Aphididae; genus Eriosoma; species Eriosoma lanigerum. The sequence goes on from CM023359.1 coordinate 3,845,609, forward strand.
CATCACACAATATTTCATGTTACAGACAGATAAAATTAACCAATATGTTAATTAAATGTCATAAAAGTGCCGTTGATATCAAGAAAAAATTGTTTTCAAATAAAAGTTTGAAAAGAAATTATGTAGTAAATGAAAGTAAACAGAGACTGTTGTGAAAAAGTAAGTAAATGATATGTGATGTAAGATTTACACTATATATTTTTATTAATTAATTTACAATTTTATAATTTTTTTTTTTAGTGTGTAAATTTCAAACTAAAATGAATACTTTAATGAAAGTACTAACACTAAGAACTGAAAACAATAAAGCATGTGGCTTTGAATATTATATCAAATATAACTGGTTGGCAAGTGTACTGTAGCCTTTGTATAGGTATTATGTTACAATGAGCGCATCAATATCAACTACGGGTAAGGCCATCGAGTAAAATGTTATTATGATAAAAATATATAAGTATATTAATCATTTCAACAGACATTTGATTATTTTGACTAAGACAACACTAGAGACTGATGGTGAAGACAACAACAACTTACTATTGCTATATTTTTATTTTTACAGGTATATAAGTGAGTTATTTTTTTTTTTTTGTAGTTAAAACTACAATGTTTATACGTATAACGACACGGTGCCTTATATAATTTGAAGTGTTTCTTTGTAGGATACAGAATCATTCATTATGCTTTTATTAAATATTTTAATAATTTTCCTGAACATTTTGTTCTGTAGTAAAAATTGCAAATCCAATGTTTTGCTTTAATGTGAAATAGATCAGTACAAAATTGTGAGTAAATATATATATATAGTACAACTAATAAAATATATTTTCAAAATAAATACTATTGTTTTTCATTTATACAAATGTGTTTGGCACGTGACTCGTATACCACATAGTTAACAGAGGACACTGTTAAAGCAATAGAACAGGTAAAGAATATATAAAAAGAAATGTGTAGTAAACAGAGACTGTAAGCGAATAATTAGAATTAATAATTTACTTTTTTCAGGTGTGTTTGACAGAATCTAATACTTTACACAATATTCCATGTTACAACAGACAAAACTAACCAATATGGTAATTATATGCATTTAATGTCATAAAAGTGCTGTTCATATCATGTTAATGAGTACATCAATGTCAACTATGGGTAAAGCCATAGAGTATTTAAGTGTAAATAATAAGTGTTATTATAATAAAAATATATAAGTATATTAATCTTTTCTATATACATTTGATGTTTTTGACTAAGACAACACCAGTGATTAATGGTGAAGACAACAATAACTTACTATTGTTATATATTTACAGGTATATATAAGTTATTATTATTATTATTTTTTTTTTTTTTGTAGTTATAATTACAATGTTTATACGTGTAATGACACGGTGCTTTATGTGATTTGAAGTTTTTCTTCAAATGGAATCATTCATCATGCTTTTATTAAATGTTTAATGTATGGCAAAAAAGAGGGTGTTGAGAAAATTAGATTGGTAAGCAATGTTCATATATATAACAACATAATACAAAAAAATCTTGATGATTTGTAATTTAATTGCAGTTAAGTGAATTAAAGTCTTATCATTTTACAGATATTATATGCTCAATACAAAACTATACAAAGTGTAGAAGGATGTATACCTTTATACAAAGTTACAGTGTTCAGTGGGAGGTAAAGGTTAGGTCTGTATGGTCTATATCATGTGTAGTGTAATGTAGTGTAGCTACCTTGCAAAAATGTAAACCTTTAACGTGTTTTATATAAATCATTTGGATCCGTGCAAAATTTTAAAGTATGGGAAAGTAAAGTTATACGTTCATAGTACAATTAATATAATCTATATTAAATATAAATACTATTGTTGCAGGTGTATTTAGTATAAGATTCATAAATCACACAGTATTTCATGCAACAAAGTCGATCAATATGGTATATAAATAAATGCCACAAATAGAACAAATTTTTATATAATAAATGTTTTCCATGTGTGTGAAACAAAACTAAAATGAAATTACCAAGACTAACAACTAAAAGCAGTTAAGACATGAGCATTTTTTTTTTAAATAGTATACTATATACCACTGACAGGCAAGTGTTTATTTACCAGTATACTGAACCACATATAATTAGATAAAACTGTTTTGATTTGTTGCAGTACCTTTTACAGAGCTATTATAATGAGCATGGTTATTCGATTAAATAGCCAATAAGACTGCTTTGACTATTGACTGTTGGTGAAAATTAGAATAAGTAAGTTAATGTTTAAAATATTTGTTATAGTGTGAATGCCTTATATAATTTGAAATGTTAAGAGTTCAGAGTAAAGCTGTTAATTCATATATTAGTTTCAATTATGCTTATTCGTGTAACACATAATATATAAATTATAAATAAAATTGTTATTTTTTGTTGCAGTACCTTATACAGAGTTATACCAGAGAACATTTATATTTCATCAAAGTGCCCAGTAATATACACTAGACGTATAGTAGACGACAAGGACCTAAAGAGACCAGGATTTATACCAGGGTATTTGTTACTCGGCTCAATTCATCACAAACAATATGGTATTGCAACGTACGTAAAGGAAGACTTAGATGATGTGGAGACTATGTCGAAATCAGTCTCAGAGAACATTTTTATCTTAGTAACCAGAATAAATGAAGTTAACATCGCAAACATATATAAACCCCCTAATGAAACCTGGAATAGCCCTCCAATAAAAGTATTGAAACACCCAGCAATATATATAGATAATTTTAATAGCCATAGCACAGCATGGGGATATGACGGCAATGACAGTAACGGAGATGTACTAGATGAATGGATCACATTGAATAATCTACATCTTGTATACAGCTCAAAGGATAAAGGAACGTTCTTTTCAGCCAGATGGTAAAAAGAATATACTCCAGACTCAAGCATAGTCTCAAGGGCAACACTCAGTGACAATACAATGGCCACATGCCAGGTAATGAGAGACTTCCCTCACAGCCAACACAGACCAGTAATTATAAAATACGGCTTGCAAATACCAATGGTTCGGTCAATTCCCAAACCTCACTGGAATTTTAGGCGTGCAAACTGGAAACAGTATGTCAAGGAAGTAGACCATCTCTTACAATGGATTCCACCAGTGGCCAAAAACTACGAACGTTTCATTGGAGTTATCAAAACGGTAGCAAAGAAACACATACCAAGGGGCTTTAGGAAAACGGTTATCCCTACATGGGACAAAAACTGTGAACAATTATTTGAAGATTTCCAAAGGACAAGAGATTATGAAATCGCAGACAAAATGCTTAAAATACTTAATAATAACCGCAATCAGAGATGGCATGAATCGGTCGAAAAGTTGGACTTTACAAGATCAAGTCACAAAGCATGGGGTCTTATAAAAAGACTTGGAGACAGAAATACAAGAACAACACTACAAATAAAAGCTATCAAACCAGACGATATTGCGTCTAGACTCGTGAAGGCCGCAAAGGTAAATATGGATAAAACTTTTGGAAAGGAAATCAAAGTAAAACTTAGAAAAGCTAAAAACGAATTAAGCAAGCAATCGGAATATGGTTCACCTTTTTCAATACAGGAAATAGAAACGGCGCTGAAAAAGACAAAAACGCAAAAAGCAGCAGGTTTTGATGGCATATACCCGGAATTTTTAAAATTCACTGGAGCGTACACTAGAAGATGGCTTGTGGGAATTTTATAGTGACATACTTGAAAAATGTCATATACCTAAACAATTTAAGAGAGCAAAAGTGATCGCCTTACTTAAACCTGGAAAAGAAGGTAAAGAAGCTGCAGACTTTAGGCTAGTGTCCTTATTAAGCGTCACGTACAAAATATTAGAAAGACTAGTGTTGGAACGGATACAGCCAACCATAGACAAAGTAGTCCCCATTGAACAAGCTAGATTTAGGGAAAACCGTAACTGCACTTAGCAGGTTTTGGTCCTCACTACACTTATAGAAAATGGTTACCAAAAGAAATTAAAGACCAGTGTCGTGTTTGTTGACTTGTCGGCAGCCTATGATACAGTGTGGAGGCAAGGATTAATGTACAAACTTATTAAGACAATCAATTGTAGAATCACTGTTGAGTTGATTAACAACATGCTTACAAACCGCCTACTAAGAGTGTTCTTAGATAGTAAAGGAAGTAGATGGTGGAAAATGAATGATGGGCTTCCACATAGATCGGTATTAGCACCAACACTATTTAACTTGTACATGAGCGATCTACCAAAAACGGAGGGCACCATATTTCAGTTTGCAGACGATATTGCGAATGCCTACCAATCATTGGAGATGGTGGATGGTGAAAGGGTGTTGACAAAAGACTTAACAGCCCTGAACACATACTTCCAACAATGGAGAATCAATTTAAACCCAAATAAAACAGAAGTATATGTATTTCACCTTAATAACAAACAAGCTGGTAAAACGCTAGATATAAGATTTGATAATGTACAATTAAACCACAATTTCACTCCAAAATACTTAGGTATAACCCTGGACCGAACATTGTCTTTTAAGAAACACATAGAAAGTAGTGCTAAGAAGGTGAAATCTCGTGTGAACCTCATCCGGAAGCTTGTAGGTACAGGATGGGGAGTTAATGCAATAACACTCAGAACAGCTACAATGGCTATTGTTTATAGCACAGCTGAATATAGAGCCCCCGTATGGATCAATAGTGCACACATGAATCGGATAGACTCTGAACTCAACTACGTAATGAGGATTATTAGTGGCACGGTAAAGACAACCCAAACACCATGGCTCCCAGTGCTGACAAATATAGCACCACCCTACATCCGGAGGAAATAGGCTATAGTCAACACTATAACTTCATGCTTAAACTACAAAGAATCATTACTGTTCCAAATTCTAAGGAATAAACCGATAAATAGACTAAAATCCAGAAAATCACCTGGCTTAACAGCAAAGAACTTAATCAACACACAATTTTATAGTAGTAAATTATGGAATGAAGAGTGGACAAAATCACATGTTACAAATAAAGACCTTATAACTAGACCCGACCAAAATATAGAAGGCATGTCACTACCAAGAAATCAATGGACAACAATAAATCGGGACAGGACAGGGAAGATGTGGATCTTTATTATTCAAATGACGCTACAAAGATAATGCAGCATGTGATTGTGGGGAAGTGGAACAGACCATGAAACACATCGTGGAATCGTATCCCAGGAGATTATTCGAACAAGGGACTGAAGGAAACCACAAAGTTATCAAAGAGGCAATAGAATGGCTAATAGAACTTGACTTAGACTTATAATTAACTATTATTTATAACAATATTATAATATTATTATATGATGATTTATTTTATTTTATTTGTGTTTATAATTTATATAATATTTTTAACAGCTATATGTGTACTACCAGAACCTTATGTACTATTTTTATTTTATTATTCTATATTTGTTACAGTTAGAAAATGAATAGTGTATTATATGTTTGATATCCATGCCATAGGAAATAAATAAACATACACTGAACATGTAGAAATGTGTGTGCAAAAAAATAAGAATTTTCTTTTGACTACTGGTGAAAATTAAGAGTTATACTATTAATTATAGCTTTGCGTGTGTCTTTTCATGATGCTAAGAGTAGAGAAGAAATTAATTAATTTTATATTTAATGTCAATTGATGGTTAAATATGTATAAGTATAACAACATAATATAAGAAATATAATTTAATTTTTGTTGTCTTATTAAATTGAATTGTTCTTTTTTATTGCATTTACTTTGAAATGTTATTATATCTAATTTGTATTGTGTATGCATATATTTTATTAGCAATACTCTATTCTTATAGTATATATTAATATTACATAATTTTTTTCTCCTTTTAAAAAGTACTATGTTTGTGTAGCATACTTATTTCCGTATCACTGATATCTGCGTTGTTGTCTTTATATATAACAAAAGAACTAATACTACTGACCAACAACTGAAAAGACAAAAAAATGCATATATTGGTGTACCAAATGTAAGTTAGTATATGTGATTATAATTATTCATATATGTAATGACATAAATTTAGACATTATTTTTGTTGTAGAACGGTATTGTGTAGTGCAGATGGTCAAGTGTCCTTATTTTCTAATTAATTCAATTGTATTAATACGTATATATATAATATATATATATATATATTGGGTAAAGATCACTCTCAACAGTTTTAGTGTAATCCAACATCATAAAAAAGTTAAAATATCATTAATTTATTTATAATCTGACCACCGATAATAGAACAAATAATTTTAAATGTTAAGCAATGTATAATGGCAAAACATTTTGATTTTTTTAATATAATTGATCTCTCATAATATTTTATGTTTAATGTGCAACTTCACAACTTGTCAATCATCATTTTTTTTTTATATTTTTTATTTTATTTTATTTGTTATATATACTACCTATGTTAAATAAATATAATATTTATTAAAAATGTTGTTTTTTATCTCATTACTTATGCCATGAATAAACTAAAAACTTACAAAATTAATATGTTCAGTGACACTAAGTATAATGTTTTTGTTATATTGTAATAAAATTAAAATATATATACATTTTATATGAAGAATGAAAAAAAAAATCTTAGGAAATAGTGGGTAAATGAGTGTCACCAAGTGTTTATAAAACGTATAGTTTGACATATTTTGTCTTCTTGATGTGTGCAATATTGCAACTCTATGTTTTAACTGTGGTTAAATTGTTCTTTGGAAGTTAACATGCTCACAGAGCCATGTGTAATATTAACTATATAAATACTCATAAAAATAATATGTTGAAGAATAATACATTTATATTAATGAAATATTGTAAAACAAACGAGCATTAAATTACAAAAGGTTAGAAAAAAGGCAATAAAATCTCAATAAATTATACAGAGTATATAATATTTCGTCAGCTATTTTCTAAGTCTGAAGGAAAAATGTTATTGTCGTTAAACATAAAAATATTATTAAATAAAATTAAAAAATTTTCATTCGGATTAAAAAAAAACCACGCGACGGGGCGGACTCTTTTTCTAATACCGCCGCTTCAGAATACACACAACCCACCGCTATTTAGCAATTTTTATTTCACCGGGACCGTGATTCGATCTCGGGACTCTCTAAACGCTACCTAAACCTAACCTCCTACCTATCGTTAAAGAGACACCTAAATCTTAATGATGGGCACTACCGACTAGTTTTGACCTATCGAATATCATTCCAAACAAACTATCGAATGAATAACCGATAGTTTTTATTCGATAGTGCCCATCACTAAACCTACTGAGCCACCGGGGACCGTTGAAAAAAAAGGCTATTTTCCATATATTTAAACCCGTTCGATTACAGCGAAACGTACTATACGATTTAAGAAATTCCATAAATAATATACATAACGATTAAGAATGACGGTTGTACGGGCTTTTCAACGTTTAAAACGGCCAATTATACTACAAAGGTGCCTTTTGTCGCGGCGCGACGATGACGCGAAAACGCAAAATAAATAATTGACATAAATAAAACTACACCGGCGTACCGTAAAAAGTCTTTTGAGTGACCAATAGCCGTTAAAAACATGAAAAATCATTTAAAAACGCTAAAACGATCGTTTATACGTTCTCACGACGGAAGAAAAACGATTCGTTAGAGAGAGACGGCCGATAGAAACGCTTCGAAATCGACCAAACGATAACGCTATCTCTTTCCGACAACCGTATCGGTCGGCGCTCGGGAAAGTTTCGATAAGCGATAACCGTTATCGTCTCTACGGCAAAACGCCACGGAGGCGACAACGATTTTTTCTTCCTGAAAATAGGTAACTTTTTTATCCGCTTCCATCGAAAAAATCGCGAGTCGGAAAATTCCGAAACCCCTTTCAATAGATCCGGCTAAGAAAAGTGACTGCGAACTCTGGCCACGACGAAGCCGTCCAGAAAACGGTTGAATTTTAATAATTTAAAAACGCCAAAATTGCCTTTGGAAGAAACGACGTGAAATCGACCAACATTATATAGAGGGAAGAAGAAGAGGAAGAAAATATTGTATTTTTATATTTCGATTTTTTGGAGTTCTCAAGAAATAATTATGATCTAAAAATGAGAAAATCTCAATTATACTATTTATTTTTATTTTTTAAAAAATGTAACAATGTGTTACCCAAAGGGTCTACATATTTTGCCCCACATCAATAAAATTCATATAAAATCGTTGTAATTGGTGATTGGTACAATGTTATAAGAAGTAAGACTATCTTATAAGAACCAGAAAATTTATTGAAAAAATTATTTTCATATATAAATATATGAATATATATTTTTTTCATTATAGTTTGTAGTAGAGAGTCTATAATCATTGATTAATTATACATATACGTATAATTAATCAATGCTATAATATAATGATTATAAAGGTTCTCTAGTCTGTGTAGTCTAATAACTCTTTTATATTTTTGTAACATAATTTATTGTTTAGTAGATGGGGACACTGTAACCCGTAGTTCTTTCCCTCTTAAACCTCGTTCAATAGTTTCTCTCTCTGAGCGTTGTCCATTAGAATATAGTTTTATTACAAAAGTGGACAATTATCGGGCGTCGCCATATTTCTTCCATTTGCATGGACGAAATAATATTTACATATCATTATTTTTAAAGAAAAACACCGACATCCACAAATAGCCCAAGGATATGCTTTTGGTATTTGGTAGCAAACTAGAAAATAGAATCTACTTGGTACTTATTTCATGTAATTTTTGAAATACTCAATAAATGATGAAAAATCGACAAAATTACGGTTGCCGTGAATTTGAAAACTTTCTGGATAACTAATACAGTTTAGAACGTAAGTACTTGTACATTTTTTGAGCATTCTTGTAGGTAAGCTACACATGTGGTAAAATTTTGGAACAGATTGTCTGCATCATATATTGTATATCTGACTGAATTTCGCACAGAATCGCATTTTTGAATGTAAAATAATTGCATTTAAATCTTAATTAAAATATACCTCTAATACCTTCGAGGACGAAGGGACAAATGAGAAACGTCTGGAATCGACCTTCCTACTTTTTAAATATACGTTCGTTTTCCCATTTTAATTTTGTCGTACTTGTAATGTGAATGGTATTTTCTGACTTTATATATATTCTATAATGTTTTTGTCTATACTTATATTATTTAATTTTTCTTCAATATTAGCAACTGTATATTAACAAATATACTGCTTCTCTAGATTCTGTACTTTATTTTCTACGAATGTATTATTTTCACATTTTCTTCGGCTTGTTTGATTCAAATTATTAAATAATTAAACCTTAATTATTATTACCATGAATTGCATTGCATCCAGCTTCTCAATTTGTATGTTAATTCTACCACAGAATAGGTGAAACCAGAATGGACACTTCATGATGTAAACAAAATCAAATCGTCATCTTGTTGGAGTCTTCTTTTCTTATCATTTTGATAGTTTTTAAGATAACATACTTTTACTTACTGTTTTGGCGGCACGTTTGGCACGAGGTCATGAGAGATGTTACAAGATTCAATAATTTTTTATGATGTATTCGTAAGACTATTTACATTGTATTTAACAGTTTTTTAAAATTTATCTTACATTAAGTTACTTACCTAACTATTAAAATTTTTTGGAAGTACTGTATTTCTTCCCATTCGTACGTGTCTTATTGTAACTTAACTTTTGTTTTAGCATTTTACAAGCGTATTTGTAAAAAATTTTAAAAGCAATTTTATTTCAGTTATTTTAGTTTTTAAAGGTTCTAGGTATAATAATTATAATTTATTATAGGAGAAGTAAAGTGTGCTTTAAAAGAATGGAAAAATTGTGTGAGAATTCAGAAACAATTAAAATATCATCGTTTTTCTTCTCAGAAAGAATGGTAAGTTTTGAAAAGTATATTAATGATTATCTAGTTCGATAACAAATTAATATTGATATAACTAAAATGGTTTGATGGTGTATATTCAATATTAGCCATTCAGGCTTAAGTTATGTGGAAGACATGACCTGATAAATATTTCAGTTGAACAAATTTATACAAGTTATAGAATTTGTAGTGCACATTTCGAAGTAAATATGTACACAAATCCAGACAATATTCGTCTGTTACCTCTTGTGATGCAAACTATATTTGGTATGTACTATTTAAGTTTTAATTACACATATTTAAAATTATAATATTGTAATAATATTAATTTAGACCAGATTTGTGAACTAAATGCAACTTTAAATATAAACTATGATTATATTTCAAATGAACCAATTCCTGATGAATTGACTTAAAATTGTGAAGACCTAGTGCACTTCCAAAACGCCGACTCACCTATATTTTTTGAAAATTGTTAGTATAAAATATATTTACTTATTTAAATACATTACTAATTATATAATATTAATATCGTATATACATTAATCATTAATTTTATCTTTAAATAGTAGTAGATATCCACTTAAATCTGTCAACATCAACATCAATTATCATTGACAAATCATCCACAACAACATCATCACAAACACCTTAGAAATTATCATTGAATACTCAAAAAAAAAAGAAGTTGAAGACTGATGTTTCAATGTTAAAATCCAAGAGCACCAAATTGGAAAAACAGATTGAATTATTAATTATACAAATAGCTGAGTCCATGAACTCATTAGATTATTTTAAGGAGATGTGTGATGTATATTTTCCACTTAATTTATCTATGGTAGTTAAACTTTTTGTTATTTTAACTAAAACAAAGTCCCAAGGTTGTCTGTATAGCAATGAAATAAAATAATTAGCACTCGCTATATATTTTTTTTGACTTGGAGTATATGCATTTTTAAAAATTATTTTCCAGTTGCCCACAACTAGAATTTTGTGTACAATAACAGAAAAATATGAAATTGTTTTTGGTCTAAATGACAAATTGTTTGAATACTCATCACTTAAAGCAATCAACCTAAGCGATGAATCTTAAGTATGAATTATGTATTAATGAAATGAAAATAAAATAAATTTGTATTACAATATAATATATTTTCCAAATATTATATAGTAGGTTTTAATAATTCTTTTGGTCATAAAACTTAAGAAAATGCTAAACATTCTCTTTGTTATATGATTCGTGGTCTCAAATTTCTATAGAAAAAACCCAATTGCATATTATTTTGTTCATAACAGTTATACTGGTGTTACTTTACAAAATACAATATTTGCTGTTATCAATGATTTACACAGTACTGAAATACAAGAGTTTTTATAACTGATCAGTGTTTAAACATCTATGCTTTTGTAAAAAATTTGAATGTATCCAAAGAACAGCAATTTTTTACTGTGAATAATAAAAAAGTTTGTTATATATTTGGCCTTCCTAATTTACTTAAATAGACCAGAAACAATTTTTTTTATACACAAATTTATTTATGATGGTAATGCAACAGATGAAAAATATTTAGATATGTTTTATGAAAAAGATAAAGATATAAATCGACTTGATCCAAACTTAACAAATATTAATTTAAATCCTGGGCCTTTTCAAAAAATGAAAGTAAAATATGCCACTCAAACATTTATCTGATTCAGCTATATTTACTATTAAATTTATAGAATATATGGACCAGCTTTTTGATTTGTCAATTTCTAAACAAAAAGGAGATAGTAAAAACTTTAATAGGCCATTTAAAAATACAGCAGAACAAAATAAACACTTAATATTTATGTTAAATATGTTTAATGAATTTATAGTACAAAACTTTATGAAAACTACTAATAGGATGAAATTTATAATTAGGTGCAAATCACAATTAGTGCTCTACTTCAACTACGGCAAGACGTTAAAAATACATATCAAAATATTATTTACAAACAGATTAAACCAAGATTGTTTAGACTAAAATAGGTGATTGTTTTATTCAATTCCAATATTTTATATCCCAAAAAAACACCATTTAAATTTTGTTCATTAGCTGTAGGAACAGTAAATTATAGAGATCTAAATGTACCTTTTAGAAATTCATTAATTTATGTTTGTGTTTATTTGATTTCAAAATATTAAAAAAACACTTATGTGATGATTACTTAATTTTTGCCAAGACACAGAATAAATTAGATGATTCATTTTCATTAACCTGACACTTTTTATTTAAATTATATAAATAAATTTGATTCCATTTTTGTTATTAACTTTCTAATTTTAGCTGTAGAAAATAATGTAGGTAAAAAATTAAAAAACTTTATTGACAATGTCCCATTTAGTCATCCTTGCCCTAGCTTCAATATTGAATATTTAAAATAATTATTCATATGTTTCAGAATATTTTAAGCTATAAAAACTTTTTAATCAAAATTTACTTTCTGATCCAAGAAAAAAAAGGAAATTAAAATGCTTTCCCATGTATGTTTTTTAAGTTAAATATGTAATATTATCGTAGTCATTTATATGTTTGAAATGTTAAATTGAACTTTGTCTAATTACAAATGCCTAATGTATTTTTTAATATACTGTTACAGTCACATTATGCGACCCGAACAGCTGCTCCAATTTTTTCCAAGTAGGCATAAATTCTTAACCGCCTGATCCCAGTACATATGACAAGTGAGGAGACGCAATATACAACACGAGAATAATATAAACAAATAAATACGAGAGTTGACTTATTACCGTCATTGCGCGAGGTTTAAATTATAATTTTATACTTAAATTATTTTATATTTTATTTAAATAATTGTCTGTGCGCGTCGTCTCCGCCTGTCATTCGGATTTCCATTGGTCAATCGCTTGGATCCAGATATCCGGTTTATAATTTATATATATATATATAATTATTTAGGTATTTCGTTGCTAAATTGAGAATTTACTTATTTGAACTGAGATTAAATATGAGCCCTGGGAGTTTCTGTGGGGCTATATAAATTAAATAGAGAACTTTAGATTTCCTAGTGCAGAGATAGCTTAGCCAACTATATCCTCAGGATTCCACTAATCAAATCTATCGACGGACGTTCACACGAACAGTACCGTTACAATACATATAAATCATTACCCATGTACAATTGTGTTTTAATTCTGTAAATTGTATATTATTTGTATTGTATTATTAAAAATTACTCTTTGTTATTAATTCAAGATTCATAAGTTTTTTATTTCATCTATTAAAAAAAATAATCTCCTTTGCTTCCATTTATTAGTTTTTAACAGAGGCATATTTAGCAATTTATAAAGAAGGTAGGGGTTCAGATTTTTTTAGAAGCCGAAATTCTCCCTCTTTCTTTATCATTTTATAATATAAAAGAATTAATTGCAAAAAAATTAAAATTAACATGTTCTGTATCTGTATACATTATAACGTAAAATCCAAAACTGGTGGTACAATAACATTAATAGCAATTTTTTTAATTTTGGTCATGAAGGGCTTTTAAACCCATTCAACCTCCACCTCATAAATACGCCACTGCTCTTTAAGAGTTTTCTGTCATTAAAAATTATATAATTAATGATTATTTCTTTGGTCATCTTATAATGTGAATCATTACTTATATACCTATTAAATAATTAATTTTTATTTTGTGATATTTTTAATGTTATTTCTTCTTTTATATTTTCAATGTTGTTTTCTTCAACTTCTTCAATATATTCATTAATGTGAAGAAATATAATATATTATGATTAAATTTATATAATGCATTATATAACTTGTTATTTTAAAGAAACAATAAAATGCAATTTAATTAATATCTACTTTATACCTATAAAATCTTTTTGTAAATATATATATATAATTTATACCCACCCTAATATAGTAGTTGAACTATTATTATTTTATTTTTCAATTAAAATATAAAAATTAAAATCTATCTCAGAATATGTTTTACCTATTTCTATTTTGTTAAAAACTTTCGTATATTCAATTGCCATCCTCTATAAAAATAATTACAATAATAAATTTATTAAATTTTTTTTTAAAACCTCTTTTACTACTGTACAAGCGACAAATGTAGAAGTTTCTTTATCAACACACACACACACACATTTATATATATATATATATATATATATATACATCATATATCACATATACCTATGTTCTAAAAAATATAATAACTATTATTTTTTATAAATTATACACGCATATTTTTTTTTATTTTCATAATCCACTCCCAGCATTAATCTTTATAAACTTCTTTAATTAATTACTGTCGAGTTAAATATTCTTTTTGTGCGCCTTAGCACCATTCGAACAGCAACTTTCTCTGGTCTCATGTGTGATTTGTGATATATTTTTGTTATAAAAATATGTATAAACAAAGTATATAATATTTGTTACTTATTTATTAAAAATAATCAAAATTTACAAAAATATAATTATACAAATTTTACTTGATTACCTATCTCTTTTAAGCTAAAATCAAATATGATACCTAAATATCGCTTACTAGAAACTTCTTTAATAGTTAAACTACTATTTAAGTCAGTACAACTTTTACCATCGATACATCTATGTATTTTAATATGATTAAGTGTTTGGAAACTTTTTTAAATTGAAAAGGTCATAAACATTTTTTTATTTCTGTTAATGGTCAGATTTCTGTCACATAAGATTTGGTATATATTATTTAAGCCAACAGTCACTTTGTAATGAATCCCGATACAAGTTTTATCGATAAAATGCAAGCAGGTATCGTCAGCGTAAGAGACTACCAATCCATCAACAATTAAATCACTTACTGCGTTGATATATAATAAAAATACAATTTGACCTAGAACACTACCTCGAGGGACTCCATATTCAACTGAACCTACCTGACCGTAATTTCTACATCACCTATCCCGACAATTTGTTTCCTGTTTGTTAAATAGCTTTTAAACCAATTAAAGCTATGATTGTTAATACCTAAGTTCGGGAAATTTTGGAATAAAATGTGATTAACAGCAGCAAATACCTTTGTTAAATCCAGGAACACAGCAATTACTTTATTACTGTTATCTAATTCTCTATAAATAAATTGAGTTGTATGATATAAAGCATCTTTGGTACCTATACCTGGTCTAAAACCATATATATATTTAACTAATATCAATATTTTTGATATTGAAGAATGAGTAAGACGGTATCTTATACTGGATGACAGGCGGACGTACAGTCGACTGATTGCAACAGAACTAACTTACCAATTATAATTTTACAAATAATAATAAATCATATAATATTTAGAACTTGGACCATTATAAGGTACTAATTTAATTTAACACACAATAAATACATAGGTACATATAAATATAATTTTATATTTTTGTCTACCAGTTAACAGTATAAATTTAAAGACTAATTACAATAATAATTATTAATACTTAAATAGATTAAATAAAAATGTATGTAGATAATAATCAGCCATCACCTTAAATGTGCACATTGAAGTATGTGGGGAGTGGGGATCTTAAGTATAAATATTTATAGATCTATAATAAACATTATGTAAAAAAAAAATAAAACTTAAGTATAATAAAAAGAGATAAACTAAAATCAAGATTTATTTACACATTCTAATTTAGTCATATTAATATTGTATGTAATATTTTCAACTTTATAATAAATTTCAAAGATTATTTATATTATATGTATTATAATTTATATATATATATATATATATAATAATTTAAATTGACTATAACAAAACATAAATACATTCTATAATTTGTTATACTTGATGACTGACAATGAAATAAAAAAAGGGTTAAAAATATTATAATTCTAAAATATTTTTTAATTTGTATAATTCATTGAGTTTTTTATTTATATGTTACTAACTTCAACTGGCCAATTAATTTTATCTTTGTAGAAATTGATAACGAACTGAGGATACATTACATTAATTTTTTTGGCTGCATGTAATTCAGGATCATTACAACCTCTCCATTTTAGCCAAAACATTAATTTACCGTTTATTTTAATTGCGCTAATAATTTCTTCAATAACTCTGTTTCTTATCAAATTAGACGAAACTATATTTTCTTTTCCATTTGAAGAAGTTAAATTAGAAGGTTTACTTTTTTGCAGTTCCGCGTGTTTTTCTTTCCTTTTTAACTTTTCGTATTTTATGATCATATTTTTGCAATCAAGACGATCTTCAGCTTTCCATATGCCCTCACTATTATTATGGTCTTTAAATTTTACATAATATTCAACCCTACCTTTATATATACGCTTATCTAAAACTTCTTCAATAATACACTTTTTTAACATTTCATTTTCATGAATTTTAGGGTCTTGATTTGCAACAGAAATATCGGTACCACTGAAATAGAAAATGTAACTAATAATTTTTCATATTTAGATATTGTATAATAATTACAAAAGTATAATCATAAAGAGGGTGTTATACTCGCATAATCTGTCTAATAAAACCATAGTAACATAGAATTTAAATTTTTATATTTCCCATAATTAAAAAATATTATCTATAGGCATATACAATTATAAAATATGAACAACCACATTAAGCTATTCTTTAATCGTACCATGACTATCTTAATCATACATGCTACATCATCTTCTGCTATCTAATATAATAAATAATCTAATACCTATAATATACTAATTTTTAATGCAATGTTGTTGTTTAAGTTATGTTACGAGCAAGACTTGGCAATTTTAGAACAAATTATCA
The DNA here is from genome assembly GCA_013282895.1 of Eriosoma lanigerum. Lineage (NCBI taxonomy): Eukaryota > Metazoa > Arthropoda > Insecta > Hemiptera > Aphididae > Eriosoma > Eriosoma lanigerum. Next base: position 3,862,314 of record CM023359.1, read on the forward strand.
CTGGCGTTGAAACTTGGATACACTATACAAAGAAACGTCCATGGCGTGGAAAAAATGGGAAACAAAACCAATAAAGTGCAAAATGTTAGTTTCACTAAACAAACATATACCATCTATAAGTTTTAGAACATCCGAGAGATAAACCACATCAAATTTATAGCACAAGGTACGACAATTAACTCTAAGATTTACTATAACACCATGGATAACTTCAATAAATCAATAAAATCAAAAAGACAGGCTTATTGACCAAACAGCCATCACACACGTCACTACAAACAACCACAAATTTAAATGTTTTAAATTTTTAAACATTCTCCATACATCCCTGACTTGGCACCATCTGTCTATCATTTGTTCCCCTCCCTGAAAGGTTATTTAGATGGAATAAGATTTTCAAATGATGATGAATTAGAAAAAGTTGCGGTTTAAAAGTATTTCAAAAATGTTGACAGCGCATTGTATAGTCAGGGAATAGGAAAACTTGTAAATCGCTATGATAATTGTAGCAATGACTTTTAAAACTACTCTTGTATAATAATATATAAAGAATTAAATAACATAAACAATGTATATAGAATACTAGATATTGAAATAAATAATTTCTAAGGACACTTATAAGTGACTAAAACTATATATACCTATCGTAAAACTTTATCCCTCGATCATCTGATAATGGTAATTTTGATACCTACTTGTCAGAAATTTAATACTAAAAAAAAATAATAATAGTGAGTTTTTTTTTAAAATTGAATAGGTTGTCTAAATGTTAAAAAAACTTGAATAAAACTAAACAACCCCTATGAGAAAAACTGATTATTAAAATATATTTAAATTGTATATGTCATAATGTCATGTTATAAAAACATAGTTTATATTCAATACACTCAATATTTTATACTTTAAATATAAGCATTAAAAACTAATATTACAAGTCTATGTTAATATCAAATTAAAATTATTTATACTATTATTTCAAATTAATTATTACCCATTAATATTAACATCTAAAGTCTGTGCTGAATTATTACAAAAGTTTGATTGTACACAATTTCCATCCACTACACTTTGAATTTCCTGTACCTCAATACTTGACGATCTGAAATATATTCAAACATTTTTAAACTATTTCAAACTAAATGCCATATTATAATTGATAATTACAGGGTGTATAATGAATATTATAAAAATAAAAATATACTTATTCATAGATTTTAATACCTACTAAATGCATATTATATTGTGTCATATCATAATAATAATAATTACCGAACATTATCGTTGACACATAAATCCTTAGATGAATAATTATGAGACTTGGTTTGTATGCGATGTATTTTATTAAGTTCGTTTTGAATATTCTGTATCACAATTTCTGAAGGTCTACTTTTATGGTTATGTTTTTTCCGCAAATAAAATGATTTATCAAGTTCATTTATTTTTATTGTTATCCATCCAGTGGCTGAACAATGAGTTTTGTTACATTTTAAGTACCTAATATCAACGACATAGTTTTACATATTTATTTATATGAAATCACAATTTCTTTATGAAGATTTTTTATTCAAATATTGGTGTGTAAAAAACTTACAACTTTTTTGATGTTATTAAAGACTTTTTATAGAGAAAACCCAAATTATCCATAAAATGGTTAACACAACGTCCACGTTTGATAAGTATGTAAGACGTTGGTTGTTTATTAATCGGCCATAGTTTAACAACGTCTATAAATTATAATATTATGTACAATTAGCTTATCTTCAAATGTTTTTCTTATTTTTAAAACAATAAATTTATTATGTTAGTACAACTCATTTAACTAATTTATTGGTTACCCACAAAAACACGACTTATTCCAAATTATTTTTTATTGTACCTTAAAAACGGGGAGTCACTTACATGTTAAATTAATTGAAAAATATCCCTCGATTTGTAGTAAAAAACCCCCGTCTGAATTTTAAAATAAATAAAATTATGTTACGGTCAATAAGACTGTTAATAATCCATAACTGTAAAATAATTGCAAATTTAAAATATGATTTACAAATGGTATAAATAATGATACGGTTTTTAAGAGGAAAAGACAAATTCACAGTAAAAACTCATTCTAATTATTGGTAAATTTGTGTCTAAACTCAATAAAAGAATTTTTGCACATAAATACATTAACGATAATTTTTTGTTTATTTCAAATATAACTGTTGAAGCTAACAGTGATTGAATTAAGTGTTTCTAATTTTATTTTAAAATACATCAATTAGAGTACAGGATCATTTGAATATTCAAATTTTCTAGTTTGACTAGTTCTGTACTTGTTTTTTACTCTTGTTAGTTATGAAAATGTCATTTCAGCAGAAGTCGGCAAATATATTCTTAGAGCTGTTAGTATATTTGAAAATTATTGACTTTTATAAAATAGTAGTGTATTATTGAAAAATGTGTTTTATATGATTTCCAGTACTCTATACTGTAAGTTCATTATGCAACGTGAAATCTTCATAATTGATATTATTTTCAAATATACTAACAGCTCTAAGAATATATTTGCTGACTGTTCTGCTGAAATGACATTTTCATAACTAACAAGAGTAAAAAACAAGTACAGAACTAGTCAAACTAGAAAATTTGAATATTCAAATGATCCTGTACTCTGAAAATGATATACTAAATTCTCTTGATTTGGATAAAATGCTTATAGTTGCATCATACAATGCAAGAAAAACTTTTTGTAAAAAAAATTAATTTTTTGTGTATGATGTGTTAAGTTATAAATTTCTCTTTGAACCATGAATTTATATGAATATATATTATTATTATGTATCGTTTAGATATAACCTATACATACATTTATAAATTAATAATTTTAAGGTAACATTTTGTATAGAATCAAATTAATTAATTATTAATATGTGAGCACTGATCATTTAAAGATGGGCCCAATTTTAAGTATAGACCCAGGGTCTATTAGAATCTTAATTCTGCTTTGAAATTATGGCAAAACAGAATAATCGCAATGTTATAATAAAGCCTGAAAAATATATAGCAATGGCTATAATTATATTGGTAATACGACACTAATGATCATAACTTTTGTAGACGATTACTGTTCTGACAACAGGTAATGCGACTCCCACCTTACAACGTGTATACGATTATTAATTGAATAATAGTGTTTAAAATAATAATATTATTATGATATAATATACCTGATGCATCATTATCGTAATCTTCCATTATTGAAAGTTTAAAGCGTATCAACTTTGATATCAGTCTTTCTAGTTTGTACTCGATCTAAAGCACTAATTAGTAGCGGAAATTAGTGATGGGCACTACCGAATAAAAACGATCTAGTCATTCGATTGTATTTTTAAACTATCGGTTATTCATTCGATAGTTTGTTTGAACTCGAATGATATTCGATAGTCAAAACTACAGTCGGTAATGCCCATCACTAGCGCAAATTTACCACCATATTAGATATTACGTCATAGACGCTGCATTGGTGCCAACCTCGATCTACTCTGATAGGGTGGACACGAAACAAGGTGGTCGTCGGTTGTGCGGGGACGTTCATTAAAACTATTCCATGAAAAGATTCCATCTTTTTACTATACTATCGTCATCTACTAGCAAATTTAATATAAATATTGTGTAACCATTACATTATATATTATTATATTGCCAGTTGTCACATGACATTTTACAAATATTGTTTGAATTGTCTCGGCATTCGATTTATGTTTTGTTCTTGTATTATATAAGGCTAGGTTCACACGGGTTTCTTTATACATCGTTCGCGTGGCGAGCGTAGACGCGCGACGATCGCGGTAACGACGCGAGAATCCCTTTTCGCGCGCAAACGCGCGTGTTCAAACACTATACATTATAATTGGACCGTTTATTGTCCGCGTTGTCTATACGTATTTATCAAAACGCGTATATTAAAAACAATGAATTCTTGTAAATTATATTAATATTAATATATTATATTAATCAATAATAACTCTTTATTAATAAGAATATTAAACTATATTATAATTAAAAAATGGAAATCGAAACTGATTTCTTTATAAACGAAATAGAAAAAAAGGCCGGCTATGTAGAATATGAAGTCGAGTGAATATTCTGACAGAACCCTTAAAAGGAACTCTCGGGAAGAGTTGGTTCTCGTGTTTAATAACATTAAACATTGAAGATAACAAGTCGTACGCGCGTCCATGTGAACCTAGCCGTAATTGGACCGTTCGTATGACGCGCCCCGACAACGAATACCACGTGTCCACGTTTCTATCCGTATTTATCAAAACACTTTAAGTAATTTATAACATTTTCATCATGATCCCTCGGATATAATGTAGTTATAATGACTTGTAGAAAGCCTTGTTTGTAAAATTGGATGAACCCAAAATTTTCTTTCTCTTTCCTCTCTTCGTCTCCTGCTCCTCATCATTCTGCGGACGGCCCACAAACACACAGCGTCTACTACATTTATTCTCGATGTACGTCTGAACTGTACTAATAAGTAATAATTATAATGCGTATTGCATGTTGTTTAATACAACTAAACGAGCGTAACACAAAACCATTTGAACGGTCATACGCGCGTCGCGTCCATGTGAACCTAGCCTAATTAGGACTGAGATTTTGATGCATTTTGCATTTGTTTTCAAAGGTTGATGTGCGATGCTCGTTTGGACACAAATCCATTACATGTACTTTTGAATGAGAATAAGAAAATTTTTTTGGGGGCACCTTTATAGCGTATTTGGAGCATTTTTGGAGTGTTTGGATACAAAATATGAATTTGATATTTTATTTTAAAATTTTTACACACAAACATAATTTTGGTAGAAATATAAGTGTAAAAAATTATAAATTAGGTATTTGTAAATCGTAGTAAATTATCGGGTAATGGTTAAAATGTCAAAACCTAGATAATGAGTGACTGCGTCTACGATAAAACTAACGTGGTATATTTATAATAGATAAATTTTCTGTTTAATAATCTTAAATCAGTAAAATTAAAATTAAATCTTTAAATCAAAACTTTAATGTACCTAAAGTACATAAATCATGACAAGAAAATATTTTTTTAAAAAAATTTACAGTATAAAATGAATTGTATATTTAAATATCTATATAAATATATAAAAAAAGGTAAATAATATACTTTCGGGCCATTAAGGCCAAACAATCAATTTTTAACAAATAGTTATACCTGTCATAATACCTATCATAATACCCGTCCCATAAAATGTAACACTTTCTTTTCTATTTTTCGCATCAATAATCCACATGCCTTCTTGTCACTAGTTATTAGTAACTTTATAATAATATACGCCACACATTTCAATGAGTTTTCTTTGTCTTCTAGCATGGCTTCTTCAAGAATTTTAAAGACAGTTGGATCTTTTTATGTTTTTGGTTTATATGATCTTTTTTGGAAAATCTAAATGTGTTAAAATTAAAAATAATTTGTTTATATTTATTTAAAACTTATGACAATTGATGATTTAGGAAAGCCCTTTTTAAACACTTAATACAACAGCAAAACTTAAACCAATATTCTGTTGAAGACCTATTTTGGCACCAGACACTTGGATTTTTTCGGATTTGCCAAATTATTCCCAATACAGTTCACTACATTGAGAAATTCTTAATTAAAAAATAATAATAATAATAAATTAAATTATTATTTATGGTTGTTATTTTTACTTATCTATATAATTATTGTGCAACTTATTTAATACATTATTAAAAAGTTATTGAATTTTATATTAATAATTACATAAATATATTTAAATAAAAAAATGAATTATATTGAATATAAAAAAATAAATGTTAATGTTATAATTATAATTGATATTGTTAATATTCCAAAAAAAAATTCAAACATTTTTTATTAATCCTTATAAGAACATATTTTGAAATACCAATTTTGTTTACTTGTTTACATGTTTATAATAAAATAATATATTTTATAAAACATTACTATTACAGTATTACAAATTGTTTAATGTTTAAAATGTATAATTTGATGTTTTTTAAATATTGTATAAAAGGTTTTTTTCATTTTTGGAGAATATAAAAACAAAACTTTACAGTCAATTATCAAATTCTAAGTTAGAAATATTTATGGCAATTCTTATAGAAAAGCAAAAATTAATTCAATTGGTTTCAGATAAATTTAATGTACAAAAATAAAAGTGAGATCTTTATAAAAAAAACCTATTTTTATAATTACTCTAATGATTTACCCATGTACTTTTATAAATTCTAAAATTTAATAATTTAATAGTTTTATCTAGATATTTTTTTAGGTTATTATTATTGTTATTTAGTAGTTGTGGTGTGTTTCCCTAAGAAAATATATAAGTCATATAATTTGTTGAAACTATTTTCCACAAAATATGGTATTTTAATTGAAATAATCATTTAGAAAACAAATTAAGTATTATATGAAATATAATAAACTTATTATAAACTGATACTTCACAATTTTTATCTAATTGTAACAATTTTTATGGAATGTACCTATATTAAGAGAACTTCATTAATACCAATCAATTTATTTATTTTTATGTTTTATATATTAGTTTTTAGATTATTAATTATAAAATGTGTTTTAAATCATTTTAATTAAAATTGTGAAATTTTTATACAAAATATAGAAAGATTAATGATTAGTAATGGCTGCTAGATATACAGTTTCCCGGACCGGTCTGAAGTCTTAACCCATTTATGTTATCTATATTTACTTTAAGGACGACCTACATTATACATTTAAACAGATATTTAAAATTGTAATCGATAATGTAAACGATTAGGACATATGAATTATAATAATAATAATAATAATAAACATAGTATATCGTACCTAGGTGTACAAAGTTTTCTTACATTTTACAATTTTCTAAAATATTAAATGTTTATTTGATAATTCTGCTAATTCTGGGAACCTAGTAACATAGTTTTACTTAAAAATTAAGTTGAAATTAATTTTAATTCACGTTATATGTTCAAAAATATCCATATATTTTTGCCAATAACTAAAATAATCGAAGTTGAATGTATTACCTACTAAAAACTTAAATATTTCTTAACAATTTTCAATATTGAGCTAATTGGGTTTAAAAAGAAGCGTTTATTTCAAAAAATGTTGAAACGATTGATTGATTTTCTGATTGGGTATAGAGTTTTGATTTTTTTTTCCAAAATGTTTAATAATTCCTGCATTTTTTAGTTTATCGGTTTAAAAATTCTATTGAACCTCAATTATATACAATTTTATCTTTTTACCAAATATTTAAAAAACCGTAATTTACAATCTTTTAATAAGCTTTTAAAATTTGAATATTTTTAGTAGAATTGAATATTATATATATATTGATGTATAAAAACATTTTTTCGGGTAGAAATAAAGGTTTGATTACCACAAATCGGGTATGCTTTTGGTAGAAAATTGTGTGTAGTTGGTACTTTATTTAGCTCATTTTTCAAAAGTTTTTCCTTGGGAGAAGAAAAACTACCAAAAATGGCGGAAAATCGGCTAAATTACGATTTCTGTTATTTAAAATTTTAAAATTTTGTGATAACTAGTTTTGATCGTAGGTACTTGAAAATTTCTTTTAGTATTAACATAAGTAGTATACAAGTGAGATAAAATTTTAAAGTTAATTATTAGTATAGTATATTGTAATATATTTAGTTTCGCTCAGAATCGTTTTTTTAATGCATTATCATTGCATTCAAATCTTAAGTATAATAAACCATTAATTTCTTCGAGGACCGAAGGGACGAAGGAGGTACGTCCACAATCGACATTCCCACTTTTTTCGTTTTATTGTTATTAGATTCTGAGTGGAACGAGGAACGTATTGTTTTTACAAAGATTTTTTTTTATGTATGAATACATTTTTTCGAGTAGAAATCATGGTCCGATTGCCACAAATAGGGTATACTTTCCATACCAAATTTTATCTAGTTGGTACTTTATTTAGCTCATTTTTTTAATTTCCCAAAATTTTTTCCTTGAGAAGAGGGAAAGGAAAATTGGCAAAATTACAATTTCCGTTATTTTAAATTTGCTTATTTTCGATTACTAATGGAATTTTGATCGTAGGGACTTGAACATTTTTTGAGTACTCACATAGGGAATATTTACGTTTAGAAAATTTTAGAACTTATTAGTTAATTTTTGGCTAAAGATAGAGCTTTGAATTTTTTCTAAAAATGTTTAATATTACCTGAAATTTTTGGTTTAACGGTTTGAAAGTTTTGTAGAAATCTCATCATGTTATATTTAATCTATTTACGAAATATTTTGAAAATCGTGACTGACAATTTTTATACGAGAATATCCACACATAATGTGTAATAGTCTCTATTTCTTGGCACCTATATTGTATATAGGTATTATTTATTAATATTTATCTGTATTCTGTGTATTATTTCTGTTATTACTATAATTATAAGTTTTAAATTACAACTAATTTCTTTCATATTTTTATATATTATCAATAGTAAGTTTAAAGTTATTGTAATCACAATATCATGTTGTAATAGTCAATAATACAGAATAATAACTGATAATTATTTCATAAACTCGAAAATAATATAAAAGCATTAAAAGCCAAAAGGTATATACTATAATATTATGTAGTATAATATATTTTATATTAATGATATTTTAATAAAAAATTGAGGGTTGCTAATTTAAGACTTAGGGTTTCTAAGCACTCCCTGGCACCCCGTATGTACGCCAATACCTTACGAGTTAAAATGTTAAGTTACTTTTAACTAAGTTATTAACGAGTTACTTATTTTTAACTTTTAACTTTTAATTTCTAATTTAATGAGTTAAATTTATTGTAAATTTGTAAATTCCCAAGTTATTTTTGAGTTCTTTTTTAGTAAATATTCTTTTATTGACGTTAAGTTAATAATAAACTTTTATAGAAAATAAAACATCTGTTATGTGACATATTGTAATTTTATGTTCACTAAAATTTAAAATTAAATATCTAATTATATTAAATTGTATATTTATAAAAAAACATTGAATATAGACTACTATAAATAATTAATGATAACTTTAAGAATAACTACTTTAGTCTTTCTTAGTGACTATCTTATAAATATTTTTAATATGAATAGAATTAATTATTCTGCAGCCTGTACTTTATTTCCTGTTAGTGTTATGATTTTATTATAATCATTTCAATATAATATTATTATAATATTTATATTGTTAATATATAATTTCTGTAAATAAAATTTATACCTAGCACTTAGCAGTATAGCTATTGAGTATTAAGATTCGGAATTTTATTTTAAAAATGAATGGTTTTTTTTTTTATTATTAGAAAGTGTACACCGATATAAGTAAAATTTTATTATGATAATATAGTTATTTATAGAATATTTATATAATTAGCATAAAATTGGCAATAGAAGTCATTGAACAATAAAATATATTACGAGTAGGACGAGTAGATAGGTACATGCATAAAGCATACAAATACTGGAAATATTACTGGTTTATTTTTACGTTTATTATTCAGTTATCGTCAATAATTGTTATTTTTGTTAATAAAATAGATTTGTTTTTCGGTTTAAAAATTATTAAATTAAACTTTTTTTTAAACTAGGTTAAGTTATTTTTTTTAAATTGACTTTTAACGTTTTTAAACTAATTAAAAGTAACAGTTAACGTTTAACTTAACTGAATAATTTCTAAAATAACTTAACTTAACGAGTAAAATATTAGTTAATTTGCAGGGTAAAGCGATAAAACACGCGCAATACTTATCTACCCTAATCCAAATCTAATACATAACAATATTGATAATAGGTTATACGAGTAATATTAAACAAATATAAATTAGAAAAAAGTGCTAAATTTGAATTAAGCCAATGAGAACGTTATTAAAAGGTGCTAAATTTGAATTAGACCAATGATAACATTTTATTTAACGCTCAGTGGCGTTTAGGGTTTCTTATATCGCCATTGGTTGCCTTCACAGATAGTGCTGACCGCGAAACATTTTTATGATTACTATATATAATTGTAGATAATTTAATTGCTGTAGTAGGTAGAAATTATTTAGATATTTTTCATCTTTTAACATTTTATTTGATTAAAGAAATATATTAACTATATAATGCAAACCAGGAACCGAACCGAAAAGAACCGGTTCTAGAACCGAAACCTTTTAAAAACCCTGGAACCGGAACCGTATGAAAACCGTTGTATATTTTTTATGAAGAACCGAAACCGAACCGATATTTTAATCTAGTAAATTGTCGAGTTTTTTCGGTTCTTCGCGGTTCCAACAAATTACATTTATATTAAGTTTTTTTTTGTAATTTCAAGAATTGTTATTGAAGAATTAATGGGCCACAGAAAATAGATGGTCTCTGAAATAATAAAATATTATTGTAAATATGAATTATTATATGTTAATAATAGAAATAAAATAATATGGGTGCAGGGTGCATATTATTTTAGTTATAATTTGGACACGTGCGGAAATATACTTGTTATTTTTGTAAATGTTTATAACATAATCGGTATAATATCATATGTATATAAATATGTAAATATGTAAATAAATTTAGATAATTCTGAAAAATGTTATCTGTTATTTTGAGAAAATTGAAATAGTATAATAAAATAAAACATAATGTATAAATACATATTATATTATTTCCTGTGCATATAGGTTTGCGTAAATGTTTATAGTATATACTATACATATACCTACTTTATATATCTATTTTTGCGTTATTATGAAGGTACTATTATTATGTATTATAAATAAGCGATGGAAAATTGGGAACATTAAATCTTCAATAATGAAATATATATGGGTGAATGTGTAATAGCATTGATTATAGAATAGACTATTCTATAATCAATGGTAATAGTAATATTTCACAAGTTTCAATTTCACGATTTGTTCTACGACTCGTGTGTATTGTAGTTATTTCATTTCTTACAATTTATTTTTCAATAATCATTAATCAATATGGTCCGTGTGAAAAAATCATCGATACATTTATATTTTGTATATAATATACGAAAAGATGAAGCGACACGTAACACATGTGAATGTAAAATTAAAGTTTAATAACAAAATTGAGAACCGGTTAAAACCGGTATTAACTGGTACCAGAACCGAAACCTTAATTTTAACATTTAGAAAACCTAAATCGGAACCGAAACCGTTTTTTTAATTTTTTATAAAACCGTACCGAAACCGGAACCGATAAAAGCATTAAGGTTCCAGTCCCTGATGCAAACATAATTTATGTATGGGCTATGGATCCGAATTACTTATTTGGGTTATGGATTTTGAGTGCTTAAAACATTAAAATAAAATATGTTACAAAATATTTGGCTACATTAGTATCCAGGGTATTTATAACCGTTAATATTGGTTATATATGGGTGCATAGTAAATATTTAAATTATCAAAGTAATTGAATAACTTGGATATTTGGACCCTTCATTAACATAAACTTATGTTACGTATACTGATACAAAATTTGCATTTAGCGCATAAAGCACATACAATATAACGTATCAGAATAATTTTTAATTTGGAAAATTTATTTGGGTTTTGTGTTAATTCGAATTTTTTATTAGGCGGGTTTTGGATTAATCTGGATTTTTATCACATTTGGGTTAATAAACATTTCGAGTGATTGAATTTTAATGGTTCTTCGTGATATTACTGGTTCGGGTTAATTCGGGTACACGGCCCTGGACTAGGTACCTATATAAATAATTTATATAATTAGGGTGTGTAACATCATGTTAAAATATTTTAAAGCATAATTTACATATGTGTATTACCTACTGTATACGTAACAAAAATTATTGAATAGGTAATTATAGTTTATTTGTATGAAAATCTCCTCCCTCAAAAAAACAAAGCCTAAATCACGTTACCAGTGTGACATTATACCTAATGTATAATTATTATTATTATATAAAGTTTGTTAATAATACAATTTACAATGTGATATTTATAATTATATTTT
>CM023359.1:3874371-3900962 GCA_013282895.1 Eriosoma lanigerum
GTTTGTTAATAATACAATTTACAATGTGATATTTATAATTATATTTTAAATATATTCTATATTTTGTGTGTTTCTATCTAAATATAAATTACATATTTTTAACATTTGAATACATATTAATAAACCAAAGTTAGGTTATGGTTTGACACATGGCACAAATTTATGAAATTATTAATCCCAACTTTTTACATTATTTTAAAAAAATTTCTTTTGTTTTTTTGTTGCTATCAATAAAATCTCATCATATAATCAATATTATCATCTTAATTCTGAAAAAAAATATTGGTACCTATAATATTTCAGCGATTCATAACAAAATTTATTTGAATAAGTGTTTTAATGGAATGCATCCGGAAAATTTGTCATTCTTTATAAAATTGTATTTCCACCAACACTCAAATCTCACGCTGAATTTTCTAGTTTATTCAAGTTATGGAGAGTAAATGCACAAATATCTTTTTAGAGTTGACCATATATTACGGGTGTTTTTTTTTATTTTTATTTCTGTTCCGTTTAATTTCAATTTAATTTTCGTAAACAAGAAAGCTAATCCATTGTTGTTAAAATTATAACTGCCTACACCTATTGTTTTTACATCTGTTGGTTGATTTATTTTGCCTAGATATAAATATAACTTTCACATAATCACACTGAAAAGTATAGGTCCTTTTGTATATTCTGATTATGTCGTTCTTTGATAAGGCGTTGGTGAATACAATATAAACGAGTAGATTGCATATGATTTCTTTTACAGTCATATAATATATAAATATCCCTCTGTCACGTTCGAATATGTTTTGTCCATTATTTAAAGTACTTTTAAGGAGCGTAAAAATGCTAGATTTTATATTGTAAGTTTGGTACGTGTTACACGTGTTGACTGATCAGTTATTTTAATACTATTACACTTTATTTTAACTAGGTATTCCATTGGAAACAGTACATTTATATTTTATTCATGATATATTAAGAATAAAATTAAAAATTAAAAATATTAACTACTTATTTACGTGATACTGTGGATTATAATTATTGTCATTATGCCTGTTTATGACTGTTTTTCTTACGGAAATTCGTATTTAGGGCAAGATTAATAATCCTTTTACATGTAAGGTATTTTTGAATTAAACTAGCTATACTCAGAGATCTCTGATTCGTCGAAAATATTTACCGTTATTTTTTGCATCTATTGTGAATTATTAATATCGGTACTACATAAGACGTCTAACCTTAAAAGAAGGTATATTTTATTAAACTGAACAATAGTAACTTTATAATTGCATTTTATTATGGGTATTTGAATTAATAGATTATAAAGGTTGCTTAAGATGTCTTATATTATATTTATGTAAGGGGTATATATTACTGTCACTCTGCATGCTATTCAAGTTAATTTATTTTACAAGGTGATGTTGGATACAAGGAAGGTGCGTTACCTTGGCACCTACATTTTGGAAACTGTAAAAAAAATTATTCAGTATTATGTACTTTATTTTGTACATTTTTGTACAACTAAAAATTAATTTTGTACTACTTCCCAAAACCCTCAAAATTCATTTTTTCATTTCGGGTTTTGCGGTAACATTCATTACAAATATTTACAATGACATAAACTGTTACTTTTAAATCAAGTTATAAAATATATAGTAATATATGTTATTATTATTATAATTTCTATCTTGTTTATTTATTTTACCTACTAGGGATTATTATAAATAACTATTATATTATAATAGGCAGTAGTGACTTGTGTATATGTGTAATCGCACGGTCGAACCCCCAATAGAAATGAAAAATGGTAGAAATAATATTTTTGAACTTTTTTATTCAACAGATATATTTATTATAGTATATATTTAAAATAACAGTTTATATTAGTATGTAGTGTGTACTTATAAAATTAATATATCTTTTTATTATTAGTGATTAAATTATTATTTGTAGGTACCATCACAAACTTGCGATGCAATTTTTTTTATATCTATTAGTCTTGGCCATATAACCCCATGATACGGGTAGTTAAGTAGCGTCACAATGTGTGCGATATTGTGAATAGCAGCAGTTTCCTGTGTACTGTAGCCCAGGGGTTGACAAGTAATTTCTATTGGAGATCTAAAAATTAAAATAATAAATCAACGAGGTCCAGTGAAAAAATCTTTTTCAAATCTTTATATTTTAAAAATAGTAGCATAAAAATAAATAAAAATATTTAGTTATTACAATTAAATGAATTATGATACATCTATAATCTGAGTTTGATAAATAAAATATTCTCTATTAATAATAATACTATTACAGTAAATAACATAATGAAGTAAGTACAATGTGTTGACAGGGTCCAAAGTTTTGCCTTCCGTTCCACCAGTTGCCGACCCCTGCTGTAGGTATAATAATATTATCACCGCGACGGTGGCTATAGAAGCATATGATGTTCGATGGATTCTGTCGCTCAAATCGGGCGCCGTGTACCATTTTTAGACGATAATAATATCTACCTGTATAATACTTAATGCATATAAACACGGGTTTGTAGCCGGTTGTGAGATGACTTATCACTCTAATGTTCTATTCGAGTGTCGGGGTGGTGGAATGGTTTATTGGGAACATTGTAAATACCACATACCTAATGTATAAAATTCATAATATAATTTTTAATGTCAAACGATATTTATAAACTATTACAAACATTAAAACATTTATAACTGTACAGTTTATTATATCCTTAAAATTGTATACATTTTTAAATACGTAGCAAAACGTACGGTTTACAATATTATAATAAATGTTACTGCAGCACCCGAAATCAAAAAATGAATTTTTAGGGTTTAGGGTTTTGGATGTAGTACAAAATTAATTTTTAGTTGTACAAAAATGTACAAAATAAAGTAGATAATAATGGATAATTTTTTTTATCGTCATATAATTATTTTCATTTGCGGGTGCTAGGATAACGTTACCGCAGCACCAGAAATTAAAAAAAGAATTTTGAGGGTTTTGGGAAGTAGTACAAAATTAATTTTTAAGTGTACAAAAATGTACAAAATAAAGTACATAATACTGGATAATTTTTTTTTACAATCTCCAAAGTTCGGATGCCATGGTAACGCACTTATACAAGGACTGTAGTTACGAATATAAATAATTGTATGTTTTTACCTATTTAGATTTTAATCATATGCGCATATTATATTTTATGTGCTGATGCCATCATACATGTAATATACTTGTTCGTTATAAATTATTATATCTATTTTTAAAATAAAAAGTGATACAACATGTCGTTATAAAATTATAAATACTTATTATAAATCATCAGACAAAAATAAACTATATTAATAAACATATTTGTCAAACTATTAATCATGTATGTATATTGTATAAGTATTTAATTTTAAACATTAACAGTATAAATGATAAATATAAAAATATCAAATGTAAATACATTTATAATAAAAAATGTGTAATACTAACAGGCATACCTAATAATAAACTTATTATTTATCTGTTGAAAATGTTTATTTATTTCACAAAATAGAAATACTAAATTACGATAAATTTTATTATATATATATATTCACATAATATTGGAATTTAGTTTTAATCAAACATTATCACGAAATAATCAAACGCTATTTAACATTAGTCTATTATTGATATTTATAATGTATTAGATTCTGAGCGAAGCGAGGAATGCATTGGTTTTATATTTATAAAAATGTTTTTTTAAATGTTTTTTTTCGTATGTCTGAAAACCTTTTTTTTTTGGGATAGAAATAATGTTCCGATTCCCACAAGTAGGGTATTCTTTCGTTAACAAATCGCATCTATACTCTGTCCCATTTGAAAAATGTATAGTTCAACGCATGTACATTAAAAAACCACAGCCGAGTCGACAATTCGATTCACGCACACGATACCACGAACAATGCCAATATATCATGACTGTAAGCGACTTTTTCCAAGTCAGCGCTGCCTCCGCCAAGCATACATGGTATTTGTATACGTATAAACAGATCCACACGGACGGGTACTAGATAGGGCGAGGTGTGCAGATGCGCTAAACCGACCAATTTTCGTCCGACACCGGAACTTTTTTTAAACGGGACAGAGTATACTTGGCATTAGATGCAGCTTTATTCGAATTTCTCAAAATTCTAAAATCACAATTTATTATAATATACAGAGCATGGTTAAATATATTGGTATGACGTTATTATTATTCCATGATATTGCACGAAAGGAAATCTCAGCTGGCAGTGATCCATAGAGTAGATATTATTATTACCTACCTAAATCATGTGATCTCATTAAATATTCATGTGTGACCAATTATTACTGTTATTTGTTAATGATCATAACTGAAAATTATTAAATAAATTATCTAATGAATTTACTGCCAGTGGCCGCCATATCACAAAGTTGCTGCCATACCTATATATGACCATGATACAGAGTATTTGTGATCTATTTACTAATTGCAATATCTCTGACAAAAATTATAAATTTTGAATGCGATTATTTCAAAATTCTTATTTATGTTTGTAATAATTTAATCTATTATATTGTGGAATACAAAATGCCAAAATTATTACTAGTGTACTATCATTAATACCAGTTATCAATATTTTTCAAGAAGTTCTTATCGATATTGACAACATCTATCATTTACTTATCATAATATTGAATATTAATAGTATTAATTTTACATTTCACGATATAACAGATTAAATAGTGTATAAGGTATATTTTAATTATGTTTTTATTATACTATTATAATATTTATTAGAGATTAACGCATTCAACTAAAATGCAAAAACTAATAAACTAATAATAATAATTAACTAATATTTTAAAGATGCTATTTTTTTATTTTATTTTTTTTTTATGTATAAAGACACTTTAACGGGTAGAAATAATGGTCTGATTCCCACAAGTAGGGTATGCTTTCGGTAGCAAATTGTGTCTAGTTGGTATTTTATTTAGCCTATTTTTTCGAATTTCTTAAAAAAAATTTTTTGGGAGAAGGAAAACTACCAAAAACTGATGAAAAAACGTCAAAATTTACAGAAATCGTAATTTTGATGCAATTGATTTTAGGTTCTTCATGATAACTAACGTAATTTTGAACATAGGTAGTTAAACATTTTTTTTTGAGTTTTTTCATAGGTAAACTAATGAAATGACCTATCAGTATAATATATTGTATTACATTGAGTTTCACTCAGAATCGTATTTTTTAATGCAATTTTATTGCATTCAAATCTTAATTATAAAAACCACTAATTTCTCCGAAGACCGAAGGAAAGAAGGAGGAACATCCAAAATTGACCTTCCCTTATTCTTTCTAAACATTATTTTGTTTATATTTAATTGCCTTAGGTATAAGTCGTAAAATTAAGTTGATACATAGTTTGATAAACAGAAAAAGAAAAAGATAGTCGACGAGTAAAGACATGTCATGTCGTCGCGTTATTAATTATAGTTTTATGTAAGTACTTTTAATATTTTGGTGTTTTATTTTAATATACTATTTAATAATTTTTGTTCGAAAGTTTGTGCTAATTATTAAATTCCTTTTGAGTAAACATTAAGAAAACGAGTATATGGTGATATTAATCGATGTATTGCGTATACAACAATAATTACAAAAAAATGACGTCAGAAATATGATTTTTCCAATAAATGAAAAACTTCATAAAATTAGAAATCGTGATTAAATTAGAAGGTAGACATATTTAATTTTTCATACAAATATAGGTCAGTATTTCGAAAATGGTTATCTCCAAATTTTACATAATTTATAATCAGTGGCAGCGCCAGAATTTTATTCTAGGGCGGGCCAACTGAGGGCCGACGTATTTTAGAGAGAGATATGAGTCAAGAACTACAAAAAATTTTAGACAGTATTGCTATTTGCTACCCGTCGTGGGAGGAGGGAAAGAGTGGTTGATTTGTGCCATAAAACGTTTATAATGGACCGTTTTTAAGACAATAAAATATATTTATACTTATTATATTAATAATAAGAACTATAGTCTATAATAAGGTTAGGTTAGGTTAGGTTAGGTTTCACGAAAGAAAATGTGCGCTCAGAGGCGGCGGAATAGTTATGGTTATAGTACAAAGTTTAAATAACTCAGAAAAAGCTATTAAATATTATTTCAAGTATAAAAAAAGTAGGAAGGTCGATTGTGGACGTTCCTCCTTCGTCCCTGCGGCCCTCGTAGAAATTAGTAGTTTATTATATTTAAAATTTGAATGCAATGATATTCCATTAGAAAATACGATTCTGAGCGAAACTCAATATATTACAATATGCTATACTGATAATCCATTCCAAAATTTTACCACGTGTGTATATTACGAATGTAAATATTTAAAATAAATTTCAAGTTCCTACGATCTAAATTTAATTAGTTAACAAGAAATAAAATAATGAAACCGTATTTTTGCCGATTTTCAAGAACTTTTACTTTAAAAGCTTACGAAAAAAAATGTTCACGATTATCAAAATATTTTATAAAAGGATTAAGTTGTATATGTCTAGACTTCAATAAAATTCTCAAACCAATAAACCAGAAATTTCAAGAAATATTAAACATTTTTGGAAAAAAGGCAAAACTCAAAAAAATGTTCAAGACAATATGATTAAAACTGAATTAGTTATCACGAAATTAAAAAATTTTAAATTTCAGAAACGTTATTTTGCCGATTTTCCGCCATTTTTTAGTAGTTTTTCTTCTCCCAAGGAAAAGCTTTTGAAAAATTCGAAAAATGAGCTAAATAAAGTACCAACTAGAAGCAATTTTCTACTGAAAATATATCCTACTTATGGTAATCGGACCATTATTTTTACCTGAAAAAGTGTTTTCATACATAAAAAAAATATCATAATATTCATTTCTACTAAAATTATTCAAATTTTAGAAGCTTATAAAATTAAGTTGCAACTTACGATTTTTAAAATATTTTGTAAAAAGATTAAATAGTATATTATTGGGGTTCAATAAAATTTTCAAACCGATAAACCGAAAATTGAAGGAAATATTAAACATTTCTGGAAAAAATTTCAAATCTCTATACTTAGACAGAAAATCAATCAATCGTTTCGAAATTTTTATTGATAAGTTTGCAATGAAATCTAAATTATTACAAATAGAGTTGTTGTATAGATAATAATTTGATTAATAATGTTACTTACTTTAATCTAAGTGTTCAATTATTTTTGTTATATTATGTTCTACGAGTAATGTATAATATTATTTATAATAATGAATATTTTCCATTATTTTCAAAATATACTTATTTGTGCGCTGGCATTTTGACTTATTAGGTTCTGCTATCATATACATGTTTATCATACAGGATCTTATAAAAACGCGGTTTTGTGTAACAAAAAAAAAAAAAAAATAACGGTGGGTGGGTGGATGACCTTAACTGACGTTATTAACTGAGCGTAGTGAAATCATCGTATTGGTTTTACAATGTATTTTTTTTTATGTATGATATTCTTATGGGTAGAAATAATGGTATGTTATAACATACTATTCACGGAAAATGTGATTTTGACGAATTTGACTTTAAAAATTGTTTAACTAATGTATTTGATATATATTATCATATTTTGAAACTGTTACATTAATTTTATGTCCAAATATAGAACTTTAAAATTTAATCAAAATATAATTCTTTTCTCCATAATGTTTAATATAATTTACAATTTAGTGTTTTACAGTTTAAAAATTTAATATAAGGATAATCATATTATATAACTTAACTCAGTTTTAAAAAAAAATCGTAAATCCATAGTCTCTTTTTTAATTATACGCATTTAAAATTGAAATTTTGAGTGAAATCGATGAAATAAATGATTTTATTGAGTATTCTCATGGGTAGTCTACATATGTGGTAAAATTATGAAACTGATTATCAACCTAAAAATCTAAAAATAAAAACTTTGCTGTGAGTCACAAGTCACAATAGGTATATCAAAATATTTTAGGATATTACATCAGAATAGTTATTTCAAATTTATAATTCAAATATAAATTATGTAATTTATTATAATTAAACATCAGACTTATATGTATCTATTATTAGGTTGTTTACTAAATGTTGGTAAATAAAACGCAAACGTATATTATGTAAGTATTTAACGCTTATAATAGTCGTGTTTTTAATTATTATTATAGAATCTTTAATAGTTTGTATAAACTTTGTCTAAAATCCTAACTAAAGTCTACGAAGTATTAAGTCGAAGAAATGATTAATATAACTTTAAAATTTAATGTTTTATTATGTGCTGCTTTCATGCTTATAGTTGTAATTATTCCATCAGATTGTCAAATAAATCAAATAAGTAAGTAAAATATAAATTAAATTTTGATCGCTAGATGATCCATAATGACCGTGTGGCCCTAGCCTAACCTTTATTTTAGGAAGTGTTATGAACGTTACATATTGTACATGTGTTATTTTATATTATAAGTTATATTATATGTTTTTATATGTTAGATACTGTTTTATTCTATGTAAGAGACTCTAAACTAAATTAGTATACACTATACAGGAATTTTCTGAAATAGCATGTTGTTGTTTACTGTACGTTTTACTGTTTATTGTTCTGAGAGTCTCGTCTCCGTTAGTATCCGACCATTGTGGATTCGGGCGAGTATCCGTTAGAACCCTATATTTAATTTGTGGTTGTATAAATATTTTATATTCATTGATTTTTATGTGTTGTCTTCCATATTAAAAGAATCCGTAACAATTATTATTGATTTAATCATGCCCAAATGACCAAATATTTTAAACATTGACTAAATAAATTTTAATTAGTTGGATTTTGTTTCGTTTATTGCTTGAATTTATTTCTTTGTAAATATAATATATTGGAGTTACTCAAGATGAGGAACACTTAAAAAGTAATAATGTGATAAATATAAATTGGCTATTGACGGCTGCGACTAGATAAATTGATTTTCGCTCTAATTGATATTTGTTATCGATAAATCATTCGGATACACAATTTAATAATAATAGTAATGAAATCCTAATAATATTATTTATATCCTGCCTTAAGGCAAAATGATTATTATTATTATTTTAATATTTTTAGTAAACCTAAACTTAATAATAATTGCTGTCAACTAATAATTAAATTAATTATATTATAATATTTTCCAGACTTAGCGGATATTGTTCAACCACCACTTTCAATAAGAGAACAAAGATATAATGATTTTGTTGACAACTTGACGGATCAAGGCAAGTGAATTTGCTGAACATATTATAAACTTTGGTCGATAATATACAGTGTCCCAAATATATTTACAAATTGTATTATCCCAGTGTAAAACTAAGATTTTTTAAAATGTGGTTTAATTAAAATTCTTATTTAGGTTGAACATATTATACTATTATTTTGAACATAACAGTCAAGTATATAAAAAAAAAAAAAAACCATTAAGTATTAAGTGTTATGAAATTTGAAGATAGGAAATTAATAGAGTATATTAAAAAAAGTCGATATGTCAAATTTATAATTTCAATAAGCCTACAATTTTTGTGCATAAACTAACATGTTTCGTGCATATTTCTGCACAGACAATGCACAAACGATTTACAGAAATGAAAGTTTATAGTTCGAAAATGTTTGGGGGGATGGGTGGGTAGAGAAATATTATTTCTATTTTGTAAAACAAGTGGACTTTTTCAGTAGATAAATTAATAATAAGTATATTGTAGTAATCATTAATAATGTATATTTTAGGTTATTTGTACAAATTAAATAATAATTATTATTATTATTCGTAACAAATTCTCTCATTTTGGGAAAATAATAATTTTCTTTTACTTTTGCCAAAGTTTTATCAATCCCTAAATGTGACAATTTTCTATAAGCCTCACTTACTATATTATACTTTAAATCACTAGATAAGTATAAGCGGCACTTTCCTTTTATTGTTATAAATCGTCTGTCTTATATCGCATATTTACCTCTTAACTTTTTACTGTCGGATCACTAGAATTTAATTGTTCTATTGTCTCAGACACTTCTGTACTTTCACGCTGAAATGATGCTACCCAATCTGTGGTTACTTCAATACCAAATACATGTAGACTCGTTGTTTTTGTAGCTCGTGGAGAATATACTAGATTTTTACTAAGGGCATCAGGTATTAAATTTTGTGCATCATTAAAATATTCTATACTATAATCCAGGGCTTGAAATCTATATTAAAATAATATCGATAAAAATTGTATAAAATGTTTTAATTAAAATCGAAATTGTAAATGTTTGATAATAATATTCAAAATTTATATAGAAATCGAAAATTTTTATTAATAATATTCAATATTTAAATTACAATCAAAAAAAATTTAATCGATAACTTATAACAAAATCATAATAATTTTATACTATTGTACCTATACAGATTGATTTGAATAGAATTAATTTAAATTTTGAATTGATTCAAATTGAAAAAAATAATTCAATAAAACAATTTTTAGACCATTTTGTTCATTTTTCCTCAGTACGAACTAGTATATTGTGAAATGTGCATAGGGTTTTTTTTTGAGGTGAAGAGGTACAAACCCCATGAACTTCCCTCCTTCCCCTATGAGCATGCCTGTTAGTTTAGTTCGTTTAACACATTTTTATGATAAAAAATAATAATAATAATAATAGTTGAAGTATAGTTAATTTTTTATATTTTTTATACAGAAAAAATAACTTGTAAGTAACTCATCATTTTTATGTTCAGTAGTATTACATTTTCCACAGTATGTATATAAAAGAAACAACTATACAATAATGTAAAAAAATATTATATTGTTTGCCGAGTAATCACAATTCACAATACAAATTTTTACTTTGAAGTTTTTGACATTTGCAAGAATGAATATTATTCCAATATTATTATTAAAATAGGCAATGGATTATAAAATACAATTGGTAAAATAACACTATAACAAACAAATATATCATGAAATAATTGACTTATTTTTTGAAAGATATTGTATTAACACGAAAATTACAAACAAAAGTAAAAAAAAATAAAATAAAAAGACTCGGTAAAAAGGATAATGGAAAATAGGGAGAGTGAAGTAGGGAATTGAAGGAGGAGAAGGGAGTGAGGAGTTAGTTGTTTGTAGGATCGTGCTCTAACCTTCCTCCTTATGTAAGAAGGGTTTCGGGGTAATAGGTTCGAGAGTATCCAGAATCTATATCTGTGTATGGACTTCGTGTTCCGCTTGAAATTTATAATATTTTTTATAGATATATTTATTTAAATTTTATTAAAATTCGAACTTCTTATTCCGTTTCTTGATTTAAAATATTAAGATTTATCTTCTCCAATTTAACCCACTAAAATTATACAAAGCGTGGACTCGTGTTTCACTTGTAACTTAAATATAATTTTATTGACTATGGGTTTATTGGAAAAGTATTAAAATGCGGACTTCTTAAATTAGAAAAAGGACCCAGAACAAAGCATAAAAAGTGATTCTTACCTTATGGAACGCCGCCGCTATATATACTATAATAAAGATAGAAATCAAAACACCTTGTATGTAACTTTGTTCGGAATGCTCTGGCGTTCCGTCAGGAATATCGTTTGGATTCGATCTGATGATAAGCACTGGGAGACTGGTGTTAGAAAAAAGTCCGATCTGGATGGTCTGGCGAGTCTTGCTGGACTGTACGGTCTAGGTAGACCGACGGGTCTGGTTGGACTGACTGGTTAAAACTAATGAATGGGATTCGGCGACACTATAGTGAATGTCTATAGTGAATGGCAGGGCCATTCAGTATGAATAAAGAAACTAACAGTGTATGCCGACTATGTATGATCCGCCGATAAAAAAGAACTTAATACGTGTTGAAAGTCGAACGTGTTGATTTCACGGTTTTCTATTAAACGCCGACTATATTATGTTTCTTATTTTATTTTATTAGTTTATGATAATCTTAATGAAAGGGATTATTTTAAATTGTATGTAAATGTGACGGTATTCCGACGGCGCCAGAGTCGCTTTATTATACATGCATTAATGTTCTTTACTAATGTTAAAATATGTGTGTGTGTTGTATGAGTGTTACTCTAAAAGACGTATTTTTTTTTTTAAATGATGTGTGCTCATATCATTACAATATTCAAAAATATATCTATATCATATAAATGTATGTGATATAAATTAACTAATGATATTGTTTTAACAATTCTAATTTTAAATTTCCTTTTATTTTCAATACTATCATTCTTTAAATCGTATTTACTAGAAGGAACATATAGTTTTATTAATAATTTATACTTGAGCTCATACGGTAAATTGACATAAAATCCTAAATCAAGATTTGACTCACTATCATATTACTTATATTATGTACAAGTATATTATTAGTTTCACAACATCACCTAATGTTGGCACCTACCGTATCTATTGACGTGGGTATAATTGGATCAGATAATTCAGACACTACAATATTTGTGTCACTTTATTTTTATTAAAAAATGACCGAATATCCATGATTCATTAATTAACAAAAGTAACGATAATAATAAGTCAATAACGATAATCGACAATCGGAAATCACTAATATTACGCGGTCGACGGAAGACATTATTCCGTTCAGTATAGTACATATTTTAATGTATAATATACATTGAATCGAAAATAATAGATATTTTAGTCTCTGCAAAAACGTATACATTTTGTAATCAATTGTCAGTTCGTAACTATTCTGTATTTATGTTAACAGGATTCTTATAAATTATATGTGATCAATAAAAACCTTTCGTACCTGCACAATACGATAACAATCAAATTAATTTTCATTTTAATTTCATTTCAGTCCCATGATTATAAAATATTATGTATTATAAAATCGAATAACTTACTTTTTTGTGGGCCATGATGATTATAATTGATTTTGTTTTATGACACAAATACATATTATACTATTATTAAAATACAAAATAAAAGGCAAATATTATAAAAATTAATAAACGTAGAATTCTAAATCAGAAACAATTAAGTACAAAAAAAGTATAAAATAATAAAAATATAACATCAAATTTAGTTATTTCCTTTTTCTCAGGTAATGTTAAATTAAAAATAAAAGTAACTAGAGATACGCCTTTTTTTGTCGGAAAAAAATATTATGTAAAATTATGATTTTTAACCTCTCTGAAAAAGTAAAGTTACTGCCATTTACGTAGGATATAAATAATAATTACCATTATCAGAATTCATCAAAAAGTGAAAAATGATCGAATTCGAGTTACTGTCCTTTTCTTTGGAAGACTCATATGCAGGGGCGGACTGGAAGGTACCCATTCCAATATTCTACAATAATAAATGGTCCAAAATCATTTTACAAAGGTGACATTTTACTATTTTAGTTTTTGATAGGAGAATAAATATTTTTTTCTGCCTATCAACCTAAAAAAGTGGGAAGGACGATTTTGGATGTTCCTCCTTTGTCCTTTCGGTCAACAAAGAAATTAATGGTTTATTATAATTAAGATTTGAATGCAATGATATTGCATTAGAACATATGATTCTGAGTGAAAATCAAGATAATAGGTTTATCACGTGTGTAAACTATCTATGAGAAAACTCAAAAAATTTAAAGTATCTACATTCAAAATTGCATAAGTTATCATGAAAAACTTAAAACCGATTTAATCATAATTACGATTTCTGTAAATTTTGACTTTTTTCCGTCATTTTTTGGTAGTTTTTCTTCTCCCAGTGAAAAAAATTTGAGAAATTCGAAAAATGAGCTAAATAGAGTACCAACTGGATGCAATTTGCTACCGAAAACGTAACTTATTTGTAGTAATCGGACTATTATTTTTACCCGAAAAAGTGTCTTCATACATAAAAAAAAACATCTTTGTAAAACCAATACATTCTTCACTTCGCTCAAAATCTAAGGTAACACAATATTTAATTCTACAGAAATATTCAGATTGTAGGAGCTTATAAAAAAAATTGTCAACTACGATTTTAAAAATATTTTGGTCATAGATTAAGTAGTATATGAGTAGGCTCCTATACAATTTTCAAACTGATAAAACAAAAAATTCAGGAAATATTAAACATTTTTGGAAAAAAGTTCTAAACTCAATACTTAGTCAGAAGATTGATAATAGTTTATACAAGTACGGTATCGGAAATTAGTAAAAAAAAGCGTAAAGTCTAAATAAGCAAATCAGGTAACAACAGTTGTGTATTTGGCCAATCAGAGGGTGGTATAGATCAATGTGTATTATTTCGTGTGCAGAATATTTATATTCTAAAAAATAATATTCTATAATAATAATAATAACAAATTTAAATTATAACTTCTTCATGTTTATGTCTATAATCCTGTGTATTTATTACTATAAAAATACTCCGTAAGCTAAAAATTCTTAGATGTAGACATTTTGATGTTTTATACAAAATAAAAGACTACTGTCTAATGTTTAAAATAGGTAATAACTAAACTACTGCAATATTTATATTTTTCAGTAAACATAGCGGAACTTGATTTAAATTATGTAAAAATGTATTTAAATTATGGTGTGCGATATTCTTTTGGTAAGATAAAATTTTTTATATTACGGTGGTGCGCGATGTATCGATATTAGATAATCAGTTGCCATTTTATTTAAGTTGATTTTTATCAAATTTATATTGTGATAAAATTTATATTATTTTTAAATGGTATCTACTTGTAAGTAATCTAACCCGACCTAACTTAACTTTGTAGTCAGTTAAGTTCAATTGAAAATAATTGGATACCCAATATAAGACCATAGTCATAACTAGTATTCTTTAAAAATATTACTTTGTATAAAAATATAAAATACCTATTTTAATCATTAACACAACATATTTATGTACAAGATTCACAATGCGTTGAATAATACTTTAAACAAAATGACTGGCCGATTTTAGATACAGATATATGTATATTTTATTGTGGTCGGTAGTTTGGTGCGCCAGGAAGAAATATCCAGTTCCGTGTCTTTATCTGTGTATTTTTTTTTCTTTTGGTTTTTTATCAGTTATTTATATTAAGAGGACGCCATAACCATGTTCTTTTTCTTCATCTATCCAACAAAAAATATAGCGAAGTAACCGTCACATAGAACTTATATTGTGAGATTTGAGTGAAGCTTACAGGGTAAACAATCATAATCAAATTTAAAAAATAAAACATTTTGAGGTTTTCTCATGGATTTTTTTATTGAAAATATGAAATAACTATTACACTTATAACTTCGTTGTTAGATGACATTTTACAATAAACTTATGAAAGAATCTCAAACAAGTTCCATTCTTTAAATTTTCTAATATTTTTTTAATCTATAAGTTTAACTTTAATGTTTCAACTTAAGCGTTACGTGATGGTGATTTTGCTATATTTCTAGTTGGGTAGATGGAGAAAAATAAAGATCAAATTAATATGTTGCGTCTGCTTAATCAAAATTAAATGAATATTAAAGAGCTATGTTAATGTGCTTCGTCTCGTAGTTTATAAAATAAATATAATATTGATATTATTTTTTATTATAAACTATAACTGTTTAAAATGAAAAAAAAAATGTTTATTTATAGGTATATATAGGCATATGCTACATACAATGTTGTGCTTTATCTAGATAAAATACAGTTATCTTTTTATCTTATCTAAATAAATAAATAGGCTATCTGAAAATAATTATCTAGATAATTATTAAATAAATGTATACAAATATTGTATCTAACCAATTTTATTGATGGCTAGTAATTATTGGGTATTCTCGGTATTTATATAACCATATTGTTCATTAGGACATAACTAATAGGTAAATAAAACGGTTTTCGTGTTCTAAATATTCTAATAGTATTCATATTTTAATATTAATAGTTATTAATTGACTGATTCTAAGTTCATATTGAAAATCAATGTTATGATGAATTTGATCAGGCTGAAAGAAACAAACTGACAATTCACAAACAAACTAATAATTGTAACCATTAATATAAATGAATAAATTTCGTACAGAAGAATAATTATTATATATTTATATTATTTATTTATTTAAGCTTCTCTATAAAATCAATACATTCCTCATCTTTTTGGAATCTAAAATAATTAATCAATAAACATCAAAGGGTATATTATATGGTTGGTAATAATTAGGAATGCTATTCAAATCTATAATGCTATTTATATTTATTTGAGTAATATGCAATTCTAAATGCCATCTCACTTTGGATTATAAAAATAAAATAATATAATGCCTATAATTATTACCTTCTTAGTTTGTTGATTGATTATTTACTTTATCTATAGCTCGAGGCTTAATGTACACAATTACATACACATTAACACAAAATAAACGGTTTTTTGTTTTAATTTATATAATTGTTATGAACAGTGTATAGTGTTTAGTGTACATACATTACTCGAATAATGTATAGGTAAACTTTACACATAATAGACTTCAGTATTAATGAGAAGTATTGATTATGTGAATTAAATTGTATCATAAAATTGAATATCTTAATTTTTCTTTAAAAGTCAGTTAAGTTTAAATTGTGTTATTACATTAAAAAAGAAACATTCTGATACTTATTTTATCTAAGTTTAATAACTAATATTTATTATTTTCCAAAATCACTATGCAAACAATAATTAGTAGTTTTGGCGTTTCCCTAATTGTGTAAGCTACTGTCATTATTTTTCTAATAGGTCCTCTCTATTATTAATTTCTTCGGTTAGGCAACATTTATTTTTTAGTTAATAATTATGATCATAAATTAATTTGAAAATATAATTGTAACACGATAAATTATTATACTTAAAAATGTACAATGTATAAATTCGCGTCATGCGAGTTTGTAATCATGCTTTGTCTAACATTCCAAAGGTTTTAAAAATATACTATTTATATCACTATAAAACCATATTAAATACATTTTATTGATAATATAGTTACGACTACCTCTTATTTGTTATGGAATCAATGTAGAATTCACAATTTTGTAACGTTTATACATTTGATATAAAATTTGATTTCAGTTGATGTCGTATTAGATATAACTTACAAGTTTAACTTATATTTTTATAAATTAATAATGACGTATTATACTAATAGTGAATATGCAGATAATATGATTTTATTACTGGATAAGTAGTACTATTTTAGTATTTTGTAAAAAAATATTTAGAATAGTTTACTAAAAATTGTTTTAAAAAATACCATAATCCATATTCTATAATAATTATTGTTAGGATTCGATGTAAATAGTATAGCCGCTGCTCAGTTATGGGAGGAAAGATTTCCAAACCGAAACATACCAAATCCACGAATTCGTGTTTGCATGTCCTTACATTGCCGATTACAAAAATATATTGAGGTAGAGGGACGCCATTTTGAACAACTACTATAAATAAAATTATAAATTTAAATAAAAAAATTTATTTTTTGAAAAAACTTATTTTATCTATTTCATATTTACAAAATAAGATTATTATTTCACACACTCGAGTATAATCAATTACCAAATACAAGATAAAAAAACTTTGTTTTTAATTTATTTAAGTAACATTATAAGTAATTAAAAAATAAATGTTACCAGGGAATTTTTAGTAAAATTCTCACTTAAAATGATATGTCACACCATAAATACGATTTTGAGCACCACCTGACACCATTTTGCAAAATTTTGGTGAAAAATGATGTGACCCAACATTTTAGGGTAGAATTTTACAACAAATCACGTGGTATAGATTATTTTTAATTTTTATTAATCGTATACTATGTAACGACAGTTTCACCAAGAATTACTTTATGATACTTACACTTCTTTATACTATCTCTTATTCAGGCCCGGATTGGCCTGGCGAGTTACAGAGAAAATCACAGTGGGCCGGTAAAAAAATGCATCGCAAAAGTGTTCAAAATAATTGAAAAATAATTAATGTTAATCCCAATTGTATTGTATATATTATATATACGTTTGAAAGTTAAAATATTTTAATAGGGTAAATTTACTCAATCCGACCCTGCCAATTTCCATATCAAACAATCTATTTTTTCCAATCTTAAAAGTTATATAGAAGAGCATTTTATTCTCTATTCTTATTTCTTCGAGATTCTTATATAAAAAGTACTCATAATTGCCAACTCATACGTCTGTGCAAAATCAAGAACTCATATCATTTCTCTTTCATTTTCTCATATCACCACTAATCACAATATCCTCGTTCTCCATGGAAAAATCGCGTAACTCAATTTTTTGTAATTGTTCAGGAGAACCGGAAAACTGTAGCTGAATTATATTATATCTTATAGATAGGAGTATTTGTAATACTTCATTGTCATAAGAAATATGAGAGATAATTTAGTTGTTTAGAAGCTGGTTCTAGAAAAGATGTCGTTAGCAATAATTTTTTTGATATATTTGCTGAATAAAAAAAAGCCTTGCATCTTTGATATATTTGTATTTATAACAACAATGTTTGATATACCTAATGTTTTATTTAGAATATTATTATGAAGATCCAGAATTGATTTCCGCAAGTTTAACCTATAATATGATTTTTAGTAAGTTAATATAAATTAATGAAAGTTACTAGATATTTATTTATATCAACTTTTGTTTTAATTCTTAGATATGATGAAAAAATTAATAAAGTCATAATAATAAATAATAACATCAGTATTTAATATAATATTGTACATGTTGTCAGTTATATGTCATTTGTTATTTTACTTCAATTAGTAACTGAATTTATTTATATATAGGTATCATAGATCCAATTTTCTAGATAATTGTAATATCTCTGTAAAAAATTTAAATTGTTTAAATTACTATTTAGAAAATGGAATACAATATTATCTTTGATATATTATTAATTAGTCATTACTAATAAAGTAATAAGATAAAAAAACGGGAAGGTCAATTTTGGACGTTCTTCCATCGTCTCTTAGGTTCTCGAAGAAATTAGTGAGTAGTTAAAAAAGGTGGTTTTTGTATTCCTCTGACTCTCAGTACCATATACCACCGTTTCACAATCATCACCATAGCTCAGCAGAATAGTTCCGCGCCACAACCGCTCCACCTTATTGTTAACGCTCCGCAACCATATTATAGATCGACCTTTCACTTTTATAATGACTACGTAACCTATGTTTATTCTAATTCCTCCATGTTTTCTGATCAATGATTATCTTATTAATAATTTTTCGATGTATGTATATTATTATAATATTTTACAAAGTGTGTGACATACGTGTTTTTAAAAGCATGAAGATATTTTTTAGGTACCTAGTAAATGTTTTCTTATTAACAAATATGAAATACTCTTAATCTTTCCGTAAATAATTGTAACTTGTTGATACCTAATTTATGTAATTTTTTGAATTTATCAATAAATATAAAATAACAAAATTTGCGGAATCTATATATATTGTTGATGAAATTGATTTGAATCATTATTATATTATTACTAGTTTGTCTTTTGTACATTATATCGGTTAAATTCGGTCAGAATAGTTTATTCGAAATTTGTCGTTTAGAGATTGCAATTAGTAAATTGATCTAAGACATCCTGTTTATTAGGGACTGTTCTAGATGTGGAAAAATAATGTTATTAGATACACAAATCTATATTTAATACATTAAAGTATAATTAGTTTAAAGTACCTACCTATAAGAAATATTATAACCTTACTTTTTGTATACTATCATTCATTATATATTTTTTAACTAATACATTATTCATTTTGATTTAAATTTAAAAATTATTTAGATATCACTATCTACTATGTAGATAGTACTATCTATATAGTGTTATTAATAATTGATGTAAAAGGAAAAAAATCATAATTTATTTAAGGGTGAGCCTCCATCCTTCGTTGTATAAAATTATTAGATTACTATAATATGTATTTTATAAAGAAAACATGAAAATCCTAAGATAACAATTAATTATATTATATAATTATAGGTACAAATTACAACATTATACAATTGAAACTTAATTATTAATATTAAAATATTTTGTTAAAAGGATTGATGAATTTAACAACATTACGTGAGTAACATATTATTTTGATATTTGTCAGAATTATATTTTACCTTTTACTATTTTACCATTTTACATTTTACTACAGTTTAAACCTAATATTATACAAAAATGTTGTTTAATCATTGATATATTTAAATTCTTGAATTGACCTATATATATTTCAATGATATGTTTAGATGAAAATCATTTATTGACTTTCAATCAATGGGCCAATTCAATTAATGGTATTTTTAATAATATTGTAAATATTAAATTATAATACTAAAATGTTTGTAAATTTGATCTTAAATAAAAGAAAAGATTTCTTCACGAAAAAAAAGTTCACTTTTATTATAATTCTTTGTAATGATCAAAGTTGTAATTTTATGGCTAAAAATAATCTATATTTTATTTGATAATAATGTATTGTAGGTTCTTAATAATTATTAATAATAGTGATTAAAAGTTTATTTTCGTTTCACTTTTTAATTTTTATGATTTGCATAGTACGAATTTTTTATTGTCGTTAGTGTAGTTTATTTTCTTTCGTTTGAAACAATCTATGTTCTTATTTGCAAAGCTAAGCTATAATATATACAAATAAATCATGAAAAATGTCAATACCAATATAAAATAATATTTTCAATAACATATAAAAAATTACAATAATAATAATACAAATGTTATATGCTCCAATAATTCTAAACTAAGTGTTTTAATATTATATTTAATTATACAGTATATAACACTAATATTGATTTACAAAGTGGTAAGTATTTTCTACAACGGAGGGCATTTTTATTTTAAGTTTAATTAAAGTTAAAAGTTCAGTTGATATTAACTTTTTATATTTTAATATTTATTAATTTAATTTGTATAATATGAAAATATTCAATGAATAATATGAATAATACTACTACTAATAATATTATAATTTTTAATAGTCAAAATATTTTTTTTGAAAATTTAACTGAATTAAATTTGTTTTGTATTTTATTTTATTGTATACCACTATACTCTGGCAATTAGGTTGTAGGTACAAATAATAATTTAAATATATATTTTTTTTAACGTTAATTTATCGAATGTCTAAGCTCTCTGAAAATATGTCATATATTTAAGTTAAACCTTAAACGCATATATTTTTATTTTTCTTAATAATGTATAAAAACAATAAAATTATTAGCTAATAAATAGTTAATTAATCATTAACTATTAACTGTAAATTTTTTCCAATATATGTTAAGTAATTTAACTCAGTTAAACAAATGCATTGACTTGCTCAGCATTGATTTTTAATAGTAGAGTGTAATATTGTTTGTAGTAATTTTACTACGTAATTTGTTTATTTTAATTTTATTAAAAATATATATACATTTATTTTAGGATTTTACCAATCCATACAAATAAGTACGTATCATACTTATGAGATTAAACAACAAATTATTATTTTATATATTAGTTGCATACGATTTAAATTGTTAACAATATCTCAGATTTTAAAGCCCTTCAAAATAGTTTAGTAGTTCTAACCAAAATTAATTAAACAATGCCATTTCCATTAATGTTATTAATATGTGAAATTCTATCTTATTTTTAAAATATGTTCTTTCCTTATTATTCTTGTATTATTGTTTACCGCTAACAGCTACCTATCTATATTAAAAAAGTTTTATTTGTTTAAGATTTTGGCGTTGTATCAAATTTAAGATTTAAATGCCTACATAGATAATTTATGTTATACGAATTTAAGGAATTAATGATTTTGAGGTTCATAATATCTTAGATTTTAATAATATTCCTACTTTGACTTCCTTCTATGTACCTATCCGTTGTTTGGTCAGTGTTCCAGTATCAAGTATACAACTTTTATCTGGAATTCTCTTAAGAAATTTAACACTGAACGCTTAAATACAATTCAATATATATTTGATGAATTTTATACAGTTACAGATTTTATGTAGTGTTTGGTGAAATTTAAAATTCCTATTTGGAAAACGTTGCGAATATAATATATCGTTTATCTATATTTTATTTAACAGTACAAGTTTTCAAAATACAATTTTCCTAATCCTTTTTTTAACTAGATAGCCATTTAGATATATAAATTTGACAGAACTATGGTTACGAATTCTCTAATATCGTATATCGTTCTTCTGTTACGTTTAATAACATGCCAAATATTAATATTTTTAATGATTAATTTTATATAAATTATACCCTAGTATAAATTATTTATAATTTTACTATTATTATATTATTATCTTGTAATTTTACATTTTATATTATATTTGTTGATTATATTGTTATATATTTTATATAAGTTTTGAAAATAATATAATTTTTTTTGTATATAATTTCAATAATTTACGAAGAGTTGGAACGTACGTAAATTTAATAAATTATTTTTATATAGAACTAACCCAAATTTATGTTATGGAAATTTATCTATGTTTTAATAAGCCTTGAATGAAGATGTTTATCCGTTCTTGTAGAAATTTAGCTTTATTATATCTATCCTTAAATATGGTAATCTTTATGTTATAACTAATTTTAGGCGTTCCTCTGTGCAATCACATATTTCCAAAGTTTTTTATAATCTTGTTTTAAAAAAATTACATCATTCAGTGTCGGTTATCGAGGAGAAATATGGATTATGTCCTGGTAATTCAACTACCTGCAACCTTTTATTTAAACATTTTGTTTTAATGTATTCCAATATCGTTTGTAGATTGTTGTGTTATATATTGATATTATCAAAGCTTTTAATCTAGTTAACATGGAATTTTATTTAAAGTACTTAAGGCATATCTTGAACATATCTTAGATGCGTACTTACCTTCATGCTAGATACTAATGGGTGAAATTATTTGAATAAAACCCAACTTGTTTCTGACTTCATCTGGTGCTCCACAGGATATCTATTCTAGATCTATTTTACTTTTTGCTTTGTTAGTGAATAGTAACGTAGTAACGTAACCTTCTAACGTAGGTTATAGATTGATAAACTGCAAATTATTTTGATTTTCTGATGACATGAAGCTATTTAATATGTAGATTTATTCTTTGAATGGTTGTATAAAGTTATAAAATGATCTAGTTATGTTTGTGTTGTGATATCAGGCTTTTAAGTTTTCCTTAATCTTTATAAATATCAGATTATGACATAGATATCTTTCTTCTGTTGTACACTCATGTTGATGTTATGTAGACGCCTGGCGGTTCGTTAATTTTGTATGTTGATAACTTTGCTATTCACCTTCTTTTCAAATATAATAGTACTTTAGATTCTATAGCACACAAATGATTAGTTGCACGGTTATTATAGACTTTAGTTTTGTCATGAGATTGACTACTGACTTTAATCTTAAAGTAGCTGTTAAGCATTAGGTTTTCATGTACTGGAAAATAGTTCGATTATATGGAACTCCAGTGGAGTATTCATGAGGGGGGGGTTTGGGGGTTAAAACCCCATGGTCCGAATTATTACATAAAAAATAATGATTGGCTATAATTTAAAATAATATTAATTACAATTGTTTTTAATACTTTTCATGCATTGCATTATTTATAGTCGAATTAAAATTTCAGTAACCAAATTACATATCACTTTAGAAGCTTAGTGTATGAAACGTTTAGAAAATTTTGGAAACCCCCATAAAATTATCCTGGATTCGTGCCTCGAACCCTCATACTGCTATTAATAACTGATGCATGACCGGCTACTAGAAATATTTCAACAGTGTATTTTACATTTTTTTGTATAATGATTGGGAATTATTTATTAACCCTATAACTATGTAACCATTTGTGATAACTTATATTACACTCGAAACAATAATTAGCTACACTCGTTACTTGATCGTAGAGTCTCATTTGGTTTTTAATTCATCAATAGGTGATTAAGTGGAAAAATGTATTTTCCCTTTCATTTATTTTTAATTAATTTCAAAGTTTCCAATATATATTTGAGAACGTTTGTTCCTTTATTTATTTATACTTGTACTACTAACTATTTATTCAATGAACCTACAAGATGCTTAATGCTTAGTGCCACTTCTGACATCTGATCTTCATTTTACATTTTAATGTTGTTCATTTTGTTTTCATTACACTTTATTGTCTTATAGTAGATTCTGAATGAAGCGAGTAATATTTTGGTTTCACAATGATGTTTTTTTTCTGAAAACATTTTTTCGGGGTTATAATATCATTAAAAAATGTTTGAAAAAATCACGGAAACTATTGCTTTGATGAATTTGAATTTAAATCATCTATTATAAATATAACTAATATAATTTTGAATATGGGGATTTGACAATTTTTTTGAGAATTTTCATAGATAGTCTACGTATATGGTAAATTTTTTAAAAGGATTATTTGTATAATGTATTGTATATCTGACTAAATTTTGACTGAGAATCGTATTTTGGATGCAACATCATTGTATTTAAATCTTAATTATGAATTATAATAAACCACTAATTTCTCCCAGAATTGAAAGGAATGAAGAAGGAAAGCCTGGAATTGAGTTTTCCGCTCTTTTTGTTTTTAAGATTACTAATTATATTATTAATCTTCTTATTATGTTTGTTATATATTTATATCTGTTATACTTTATATGTTTTTTTATTAAGGGTTAAACTCATATAAATAATAATAATACATAATATAGTCTGCTATAATGAAAAAAACAAAAATCAAAAGTTTATTATACATTTTCTAAAAGATAATATATCAATTATTAAAGCCTCGTTCTTCATGCACTCCTCATGCTAAAATCGTACAATAAACCTATTTATTGCCTCAATCGTTCTATATATTAACAATGTTATGCAGTTGAATCACAGAATAAGTTAATTTAAAATTGATAAAATAATTACATGGGAACACACTACATTAGCTTCAGTGTTTCCATGTTTGTATTGGTAAGATTACTATTACCTTGGCTGTTGATTTAAGGGTTTTATTTGTAGTACTTCAGGCATCAGTTATTTTATTATTTCCAATTTATAATTACTAAAAACTATTATAGTTTTAATATATTATATAGGTATTTAATTAATTTAACCTATTATGTTGTTGAACTATTAAAAATTATGAAAATATTTAGAACACATTTTTTGCATTGATTTAGACTATTTTATGGTAAACTTAATGCTTTTGTCAAGAATTATCTACTTATAAAATAATAATATTAGCTAATGATAAGTAAAGTTAGTTTGAATCAGAATTTAATATTTCTATACAATTATAATTCATTTTTTAGATATGCCATTTCCATGTAAGTTATTTAAATTGAATAATATATTATAATATCTCATTTAATAATAGAGTAATATTGTTTATTGTTATCCGTGTGGTAAAGCACCGTCCTCTAGTTCACCACTACTAGTAGAGTAATAGGTATATTTTACAGTCGAGTTGTACCTGAATAAGAGGTTAATTGTGTGATCAGTGAAGTAAACAGTGTTATTTATTATATTATTTGTACATTATATTTATTATTATTTTGATCCGATTATTATAAGCCTTTTTTGTTGTGTATTTTCTAGATAAATTATCAAATACTTTTTATCTTTTAATCTTATCTAGATAAATAAATAGGCTATCTGAGAATAATCAACTAAATTCATCTCAAATCAATACAAAATTCTTTAAACCACGCTCTGTAAATACAATGTATAATTTAAACTCGAGTATCAGGTAGTTTATTATTAATAATAATGATATTTAAAAAATAATCATGATAATTATAACTATAGTTTACGCTGAGTACGAATATTGGATCTACAATATTAAATATTAATTATCTGCTTTTTTTTATTTGAATAAAATTGGTTATCTTTTACTCTTATCTAGATAAATTATGGGTTATCTTTGTACAACACTGGT
This sequence comes from Eriosoma lanigerum, assembly GCA_013282895.1. Classification (NCBI taxonomy): domain Eukaryota; kingdom Metazoa; phylum Arthropoda; class Insecta; order Hemiptera; family Aphididae; genus Eriosoma; species Eriosoma lanigerum. The sequence goes on from CM023359.1 coordinate 3,900,332, forward strand.
TTTAATAAACTAATTATAAAGCATCTAACTCATTTCTTATACTATTTATTTTATATATCCCCATAATACAATGTTTTTAAGACAAATCTGTTTCGGTACTTATATAAATATACAAATCCTAATTGGCTTATTGTTATTGTATATACCTATGTTCTTCTAAAGTTTAATTTCTTTGTTATAATTTTTAAAAAAAAACTGTTTTCGATTAGTTTAATATTATATTGACGATGAATATACATTTTTAATCATTATTATGAATGACTTTAAACTGAATTGATGTTAATTAAAATGAAACAATATTTTATTTTAGTAATGTCAAGTGGATCTAATATGAATGACATGCGATTGACATGTATTCACTATATGTCAACAAATTCAGTACAACGTAAGTATTTCTAATCAAATATTTAGTAAAATATATAACATAGGTAGGTAAATCGTGATTGTGTATCGTTTTAGCAAATCAATAATAAAAAAAAATAATTATTAAGTAATTTCTATAATATATAAGTAGGATATAAAGGTATGTTCAAAAACCGCCACCTCCACCTCCACCACAAAGAATTCGGGCGGCCAACGCCACCGAAAAGAATTCGGGCGGCCAACGCCACCGAAAAGAATTCGGGCGGCC
>CM023359.1:3910962-3942739 GCA_013282895.1 Eriosoma lanigerum
GATTATTTGACTTAGTAATGTAGATAGCGCGAGCTAAATGATATTTATGGTGGTGAACCAGTTACATGGGTGGAGGGGGCGACAGGTGAAATAGCGGTGGCGAGGCCGCCCGAATTCTTTGTGGTGGAGGTGGAGGTGGCGGTTTTTGAACATACCTTTATATCCTACTTATATATATATAATTTCTTATCATGTTCACAAATAAAAAAAAAAAGGTGTGGACGCTCTTTGGACGCTCCTCCTTCGTCCCTTCGATTCTCGGAGAAATTAGTGGTTTATTATAATTATTAAGATTTGAATGCAATAATAAAAAATACAATTTTGATCGAATCTCAATATATTACAATATATTTTACTGATAATTTATTCCAAAATTTACCACGAGTGTAAATTACACGTATAAATATGCAAAATACATTTTAAATTCCCGATCAATATTCAAGGATTTATCATTTTATGATAAAAATTCTCAGTCACGATTTTCAAAATATTTTGTAAATAGATTAATTAGTATATGAATAGGCTTTTTAAATAATTTCATACCGTTAAACCAAAAATTGCAGGAAATATTATACATTTTTAGAAAAAAATTCAAAGCTCTATATTTAGCCAAAAGTCAACCAATCCGTTTCAAAATTTTACTACACGTAAATATTATCTATGTTAGTACTCAAAAAAAAATTTAAATTGCCTGCGATTAAAACTCAATTATAGTAATTAAGAAATAAAAAAATTTTAAATAACGGAAACCGTAATTTTGCCTTTTTTTTGCAATTTTTTGGTTAGTTTTTCTTCTTCTAACGAAAAACTTTTGAGAAATTCAAAAAATGAGCTGTATGAAGTACCGAGATGAAACGATTTTCTACCGAAAGCATATTCACAGATCTGTCATAATACACATATTCCACCGCCTTTTTTGGCATCACTTTCTCAGTGTAGGTATGCTAAAACAACATACCTAAATATTATGTCCTATGACATGAATTTTAATGTTCGGAAATATCTTAGGAAATATCTGTTTCTTTCTTGTTGATAGCCAGGATTTCTTATTTTACATTCCATTTAAAAGCACGTTTTTAAAATCGACAAAATTAATTTAGTTTAATGAACTTTTAAACTTTCTTTAAATTGTATCATATAAAATTGATATAATGTAAAGTGTAAATTTTATACAAACTAAATATTGGTAAAAACTGTATTTTTAACCTTATCAGTTCTATATCGTATTAAATGAACTAATAACTCATAAAAATTACACCAGCATATTTAATGATTAATTACACATTCCACTTCCACAAAGAATCAATGATATATCTATCATAATATATGTGTATATAAAACATAAATATAATATTTCATTAATATAGCTTCAATCATGAATCAAAATGTATGTGTATTTTGTATAATATAATGTTATACATAACATTATTCTTTGAACTTTAAAATATAAATATAATATAATAATTAATTAATTTTCATGTGTATAGATGCAAATTTACGTAAGTATTAATAATATGTAATTATAAGTAGGTAACAATGCGTTATAATTAAGTTCCGGATATGTATGCTACAAAAAAAATTAAATAATATGAATGTATGCATTATATTCCCTTAAAATATAATGCAATTAATATCCTCTAAAATGTTTTAAAATGTATGCAGTTATGTCTTTTTAGCATAATATTTTAGTATGCTCTTGTACAAAATATATGCATTCAAATTGTCTTATTTTCATCTAATAAATTAACAGAAAAATTGTCAAAATAAGCGGGAAGATAGATTCCGAACGTTTCTCCTTCGTCTCTTTGATTCTCAAAGAAATTAGTGGTTTATTTTAATTAAAATTTGAATGCAATGATATTGCATTTGAAAATAAGATTTTGAGCGAAATTCAGTCAGATATACAATATGTTATACTGATAATCCGTTCCAAAATTTTGTTGCGCATGTAAACTAATTAAATACTCAAAACAATTTCCAAGTTAAAAATACATTAGTTATTTAAATATCTAAAATCAAACTGTCAAAATTTTGAATTCCGTAAATTTCGCCGTTTTCCCTCATTTTTTGGTAGTTTTTGTACCCTAAGGGGACACTTTCGAGAAACTCGAAAAATGAGTTAAGTAAAGTACCAAGTAGATGCAATTTAACCCGAATTTTATGCCCTATTTGTGCAATCATTCGAACTATCATATCTACCCAAAAAAATGTTATCTAACTTCCATGAAAATGCATACCAACTTAAAAATAAATATATATAAAAATGTGTATAAATCTGGAATTTAGTTATACAAGTTTTCAATATTCCCATTTAATTAGTTTTATGATATTTTAGAATATTTCAGATAAAATTTAATATAAATAATTTAAATAATGAAAATGAAACAAATTAAATTATAAATTTTGATTTAAGAAAATAAAAGGATATTATATTTTTAAAGTAAAATATATGTGACATAGCTATACATATGTAATTTGAAAAATAGCTTAAAAATTATCGACCTAAATAATTAGTTTTAACTACTTAACCTATCCTAACTTAATCTTAGAAATATTTTTGATTATTTTGATGTGCGAATTTTATTTTTTGCGTATTATTTACGAAACAAATTATTATTATTTTTTGTCCATATGACAGTCAAACAAATTATGGGTAAGTTATTTTTTATAAGTTCATATTATGATTAATTCTTAACAAATATGATTTTATTTATTTTTTTTAATTACCTATAAATTATATGAGACATGTCACAAAAATACGTCTGCATGTTCCTAGCACCGGAAGGAAATGTATTTTTCCGAAGATGGTGACACTGTTGTATGTCATTGCTCCTCATAATATTTCAGTGGAAAATTAAAAAGTTATTGATAAAAATTTCGAATTTAATGGGAATTAAATTTGTAATTTATTTAATTATGAATAAGAATGACCATTTAAAAAAATTTAAAAGTGTGGTTTTAAAAGTTAGAATTTTGTGAGGCTCGAGGCAAATATATTTGAAAGGGTTCCTAATATACAGGTATACATAGCAATAGTATAATATGTATAATATATATAAACATATTATACGTATGTTACAAGCAAATATAGAATATTTGTTTCAATAATATGTTATAATATACAAAAAAAATAGTAGTAGTCATGCTTATCATGTTATTCCAAATAAAATCTTAAACAAAATAAAAGTCTAAATTGTTACATTTGTAGAAAAACTTAACGTTAACCCTGTTTTACATGAAATTTGATGGTGTCACTGCCATTGCGTTATTCTCGGTTGTTCTTTGAGTTAGTTTGATTAAATAATTACACTATATGACTTTTCATAACATTAAAGTATTAAATTTATTATTAATAAATGTAAATAGTTTTAAATACAAAAGTATTTAAGACTAACGCGTATAGCGTGAATGCTAAGTTATCACTAGGCTTAAATTTAGTGCTAAATCGGATAAATGCTTATACTGTAGATATGTGTCTCTATGTCTTTTTGTCTCTATGTTCTAATTTAATCTGAATCTGTTTTTATGAAATATACATAAACGATTTTTATATAGCTCTGTCCTTTTTTTAATTTTTTTAGTACAGTGTTAAATAGTTGTCTCTTTGTTGTCTTATTTTTTTTCTACGATTTTCTTTTTTTTTTACTTCTTTATTTATTGTGCTATTTCCAAAATCATTTGTAAGTCATTTTTATATTTATTATATATTTAAGGTTAGGTGTGCTGTTTTACATCTCTTTCGTAAATTCATTTTTTCTGTTTTTTCTCTTTTCAAATACGTAATATATTTTCATGTGATTTATATGTAAATGTACTTGGTTGATTATGAATCACTTAGGAACACTATGGCTTATTAAAACTACTGTAGCTTGTACTTCTGCCATTTTCTAGTTCAAATGCAAATCAGTTACTTTTTCATTTACTCCAGTATCTTTTTAGTAAACGAAGAACTCAGTATACTATCAGTTGCAATTGTTAGCAAAAAATTATCATTAACTACTAAAAACATTATAGTTCGGATTGTTTTTTATACTCCAGTTGTTTTAAAAACTTGAATTACTATTTTTATGTTTCCGGCATGTGTAAAAGCTGCACCAAATAATAATGATATATTTCCAAAAGTAACAACTTTGCCTAGACTACAACGGAATTTTTTCTAACTTCATCTTCATATTATGTGCTTAATGGTTTCATGAATGATACGTCTCATAGTAGTATTTTAGTATAGTATATTATAGTACAGTAAAATAACAGCTGTAACATTTCTCTAGCTGCGTCATTAATGGGTATATTTTTAGTGTATGATGAATGACCATCAAAAAGTAATAGAACTAAAACTCATTTTATGGCACTCAAAAATTTAATTACCTTCATGAACCATTTTATAAACAGCTAAGAAGTAATCCATCTTGTATCATGACATTCAACCCGCGATCCAGAAGATATCTCTGTGGTAAAATGTGGTTGATTTCTTTTTCTAGATAAAATTAATATTGGAGGGACATATGCATATTGCCGACACAAAGGCAGGACAAATAAAGCTCGTGCCCTGGGCCCCATACTTCAGGGTCCCATTATAAAATATGTTTAAATTAATGCCTTATAATTACTATTAATAATGGCATATTATTATGATACAGCTGATTATTTATCTATAAACTGCCACCCAATGAAACAAATTTGTTTAAAATAAATGAATTTAGAGAGAACATAAACTGTTATGATAAATATAAGTAGATATAAATCTGAATTCGAGAATATCAATTACGTTCCCTATATTTATTTAAGAGGCCCTTAAAATAGGCCCAATAATATCAATTCAAGTAAGATTTGATATGCCAATAGTTAAACTAGGTACTAGGATCACATAGAAAAAAAATTAAAATATTCAATAAGCATTGTAGATAAAATTAAAAAACAATTTTCTGACGATTATTAGTTAAGAAAATTATCCATTGATGAGATAATTTACTTTGATACCAATCTTATCACAATATTGTATATTTTATTCGCATGCAGCTTATATTTTATAATGTTGATACCTAGTTAATAAATTGAAGAAGTATAAGGTACTTTATCAAAACCTATATCATAAACTCCAGAAGTTGTTTCAGGTTTTCATAAGCTCAAACCTAAGTGTCTCAATAAAAAACCATTCATTCGGTTCTGACTAACCATTCCATTAACCTGATTAAAAGGGTGTGAACAACTATTTCGTTCGGCAAGTTGGAAAGCTAATTTACGAAAATCTAACATGGTTAAATCAAAAAGTCTATCGACTTTAAATAGCCCACTAGTTCTAGTTATTGTTGTTTATAAAAAATACATTTAAGTTTTCGTTTGCTTTTATCAATCACGATATCGCCTTATCTTTTTTATTTTTACCATTTCAATGTTGTTTGGGAGTTTAGATCTGAGCAGTTTTTTTTTAACCCATTTATATTTTTATAACATATATTAAATAATGTAGTTTAAATATTCTAAAGGTACAATAAAATTTGCGTGATTTTTAAATCTAAGAAAACCGCTTAAAATATGTAAAATATAATGTATTCATGGTATTATTGTTTTATTTAATGGGTAACATAAAATACAAAAACATATATTTTAATTTAAACAATTGTTTTTTATTTTTTTTTATTGTTTTATTAGTACACGATACAATTTTAATCAATCAAAGTAAAAATACTAAAAGATTTGACTACTTACTAAAATAATATTAATACATAATATTAAAACTAATATAATACATGTTATTAACTATTGTTCTTTATTAAAACTTTTATATGAGAATTGTTAATTAGAATTTAGAAATAAAAACATTCACGATAACATACATAATGTCGCTATATCAGCTGTCAATCATCAAGTGATGTTGGATATTACTTATACCATTGATTATAAATAGTATAGAAAGCTTACTACCATACCAAAAGTGTTGCGAGAGAATTAACGATCGATCATGAACGATAGATGTCGTTAACAATATAACAACAATCATAGGCGGAAATCGGTGGGGGGTTTGAGGGAGTTTAGCCCCCTCAAATTCCAAATTAGCCCCCTTAAATATATATCTTATGAGCATTAAAGAACTCACTTAGCTATTGTTATATTATTTATTTGTTGTTTATTAGCCCCCCCAAAAATTTCGGTGGATTTCCGTCTATGACAACAATATTAAATTTAATTAATTTCATTTATTGGAGAACGCTAAAAATAACATAAAAATTTTTACCACTGTTTGTTATTGTATATTTTTTTGAATTATGTCAATTATTATATTGTTATAAACTATACTGTGTTACCATATTTCATAACTCCAGTTATCTTAATTATATTCTTATTTTATTATAATTTTTGAATTTTTTCGACAATAATATTTATTACATAGGGACCCTGCCGGATACATTTATCTTGCAACTAATAACGATGATATAATAATCAATGGTTAGTTCGAATCAAAGGCAACCAGAGCCGTAAGGAATAAGAGTATTGGGGGTCGTCAGAACCAGGTTTTATGTAAATTAGTAGTCGGAAATATTGTCACAAAAGTATAAGCATTATTGTATAAATGATATCACTATGCTAGCTCATAGATACAATAATAAATAATTCATTGTAAATAAAAATCTCCACGACATAATATTAAATCATTGTTTTCAATATGGTTGATAGACGGCTAATGGCGAATTGGGGATGTGTACATTGTAGACAAATAGACTACGGTATACACTACTACAGTATTACCCGTTAATACTATTGTAAATTAAACATGCGTTTCGTGAAAGAACGGCGTATTATAATTTATATAATTGTAATTATATTTAAACTATTTTATATATATCAATTTAAAAAAAATACTGCCCATCTAGTTTTGAGTAACATTATTTTGGCTTTTGGGTGAACTACTGTAATTTATGTAGGAAATTTAAAAGAAATACAAAAAAATGCGAGTCGTGAAAATAAAAACATTGAAAATGTAAAATTAAAAAAAAATCAATGTATTATTTACTAAAGACGTGGACATTGTAACATACACATTGTAACTACTAGATATCATTATTTTGTCATTGATATCTTGAAATTAAAAGTTTAAACGCACTTATTTTGAAGTCGGCAAATTTTTCATACTAAGACGACATTTTTTTATTAGACGCCCCTCTATAATTTTTCCTATCGACGGCCTTGAAGGCAACCAGTGTTTATTCCTTAAAAAAAAGATCAGGTGAAAAGTGGATAAACAGATAGTAGCAATGTGATAATAACAAAACAGAATTAAAATTTTCCCAGCAAAAATTCAATATAATTTGATAAAAAAAAAATACGGAGTAATTGAATTGGATTCTATGGTAATTAGAATTCGTAATAGGTAACCAATGAAAAATGAAGTAGAAAAAAATAACACTTAACGAATTATTATTCAAACATTAAAATAAATACAGTATAGAAGAAATTGTACAACCCTCTTATCAAGTTAACTATTTTTCTAATATGCATATATTAATGTATAACATTTAAAGAAAAATATAAAATCGCCATCAAATTCATTACTTTCATAATATTTATACTCGAGTAGCATTTTGTTTATTCAAACCTCTAACTATTATCAATTTTATTTTAAAAATATTATCGTATAAAATGTTTTAATTTGTTTACGATACAAATTTTATTAAAATATAATATTATTTTATTTTTTATCAATATAGCTGCGTCTTTAAACATATGTAAGTAAATAAATAAATAAATATTAACATAAATAAGTTTTTACACATATTGTCTAAAGCAAATGGGGAAAGCACTATTCACTGGAATAAATTATAGTTATAGCATTAAAAAATTTAAGACAAAAAATTATAATTATGCTGTAAGATTTAAAGATTGATATTATAACTTATAAGATAATATTGTGAGGCCAGAATGCGTCGTGTCAAGAAAAACAATGGAATGGAGAACGAGTATAGCTAAATATATTCGCAGAAATTTGTCAAGAGGGGGGGGGACAAAATATTTTCATTTTAGATTCTGAGCAGAGCGATGATTCTACAAAGATGTTTTTTTTTTATGTATAAAAACATTTTTTCGGGTAGAAATAATGGTCCGATTGTCCTTATGCTTCGCTTGCAAATGTTGTCTACTTGGTACTTTATAAAGTTTATTTTTCGAATTTCCCAAATGTTTTTCAAAATATTAAAATTATTAGTTTGCAGTAGCAACTACAAATCACTAATCCATAACATTAATCTCATACAATTTAATGTTATATAATTTTAATTCTTACAGCTGGAAAAGATGTATATAAAAAGTGTAAGTCAAATTTTAAAAATAAATAAATGTGTGAGTTTGTGGGGTAGGTGTTCGGAAGATAATTATTATTGTATCTATATGGAAAACTATCTCTTTTAGATTCTGAGCGGAGCGAGGAATGTATTGATTCTACAAAAATGTTTTTTTTTTTTTATGTATGAAAACATTTTTTTGGGTAGAAATAATGGTCCGATTATCACGCATAGCATATTTTTCGCTTGCAAATGTTGTCTACTTGGTACTTTATGAAGCTCATTTTTAGAATTTACCAAAAATTTTGCTTAAGAAGCGGAAAATTGTCATTTTTGTATACACTTTCTATATATTTTTTTTTCGCGATTTCTTTTTAATTTTTAATAGTAGGGACTTGAAATTTTTTTGAGTACTAAAATAAGTTATTTACAAGCGTGGTAAAATTTTGGAACGGAACAGTTAATTATTTGGAAAAATATAGAGCTTTAAACGTATTCCCAAAAAAAAGTAATATTACCTACAATTTTGGGATTATCTGTTTAAAAATTTTATCTTATATAAATATATAAATATATATATTAATTTTATTTTATATTTTAGAAGTCCAATACTATATTACTTAATCTTATTACAAAATATTTAGAAAATCTAAACAGGTAAATTTTTCTTATAGGCTTTTTATTATTTTTTTTTTCTGATTTATGAAAACCTTTTTTCGGGTAGAAATAATGTTCTGATTACTACAAATAAGGTACCCTTATATACCAAATTTCATCTAATTGGTAATTTCTATAGCTCATTTTTCGAATTTTCCAAAAGTTTTTCCTTGAGAAGCGGAAAATTGACAATTTTTTATAGGTTTTTTATTATATATTTTTTCTGATGTATGAAAACATTTTTATGGGTAGAGATAATGGTCCGATTGTCACAGTGAGGTATGCTTTGGGTAGCAAATCGTGCCCTCTTGATACTTTATTCAGCTCATTTTTTGAATTTCCCAAAAGTTTTTCTTTGAAAAGCGGATAATCGGCAATTTTTTATACGCTTTTTTCTGATGTAAGAAAACCATTGTTCGGGTAGAAATAATGGTCTGATTACCATAGTGTGGTATGCTTTCGTTAGCAAATCGTGTCCTCTTGGTACTTTATTTAGCTCATTTTTCGAATTTCCCAAAAGTTTTTCCTCGAAAATGGATGATAACTCCTTGAATATTGATCGTAGGGATTTGAAATTTATTTTGCATATTTACATTTGTAATTTTTATTCATGGTAAATTTTTAAATGGATTATCAGTATAATATATTGCAATATATTTAGATACGCTCAGACTTGTATTTTCTAATGCAATATCATTGCATTCAAATCTTAATAATTATAATGTACCACTAATTTCTCTGAGGACCGAAGGGACGAAGAAAGAACGTCTACAATCGGTTTTCCCACTTTGTTTAAGTTAATTTTCGAAAAGAAAAACTATTAAATAATTACAAAATAATTGTTAATATTTAAGATTACTCATTTTTCATGTTTTTTTAAAAACATTTTTAGATCATAAATTATTATGTAAGTTAAAGTTAAAGTTTTGTTTTTGGATTTGTGTTCTAAAAGGCCGTAAAAAATAACTTAAAATTCCATACATTCAACTTATCCTTAATACTAATAATATAAGCCTCCTCCCGTCATATATTGTCATCTAGTGATGGATTACTAACTTGATTTTTGTATTTCTTTTCTAACTTCTTTTTTTTTTACTTTTTATGAACTATTAATTTATATGTTTCTATAATGTTTCTATAGTGTTTTTTTTTTTTTTTTTTTTTTTTTGTAAATAAAAGCAATTAAAAAAAATTTGTATTATATCATAGACTATAGAAAAAATATTAGAAATTTCGAAATATATTTTTCTTTTTTAATAGAATGAAATAAAAATAATAATAACAATATAAAATTTCTTTATAGATGAAAACATTTTTTCGGGTAGAAATAATTGTCCGATTACCCCAAGTAGGGTATACTTTCGGTAGCAAATTGCATCTATTTGGTTTTATATTGAAATTCGCTCAGAATCGTATTTTCTAATGCAATATCATTGCATTCAAATCTTAATGATTATAATGAACCACTAATTTCTCCGAGGACCGAAGGAACGAAGGAGAAACGTCCATAATAAACCTTTTCATTTTTTTATTTTAAATTAAATAATTAACAATTTTTAATAAATTGTATTATAGCATATTTTTAGCACATATTTCTTGTTATTTAACTGCATGAATGCATACATATTTTGATATATTTAATTTAGAAATAAGATTAAATACTAGAAGTCTTCAGTCTTAGTCATAACCATAAGATCTTATTAAACCTTGTTAATTTTATAAAAAATTTATTATTATAATATTTTTATATTACACAGCTCAGATGCAAGGTAAGTTTCTTTTTATCTTACTTATTATATTTACTTAAATAATTTAGGCATATGATTCCCAAGATATATCATATTCTTCATTTAAAATTAATATTTTTATTTAATGACAATTTAGTACCTATCACTATAAAAAAGAAATCACATAACACAATTATTAATGTATGGTCCCTATTATTTGTTTATATATTACATATCACATAGGTATACTTCTAATTATATTTATAATTTTTATTGTTTATTATAATATAATGCAGAATGTTTTTAAAACTTTCCGGTTAATTTATTGAAGTTAAAAATAGGTTCAAATGGTTCTATTTTAATTTTAGCTTCTGAGTGAAGTGAGGAATTTATTGATTTTAAAAAGTTGTTTTTTTATACCTGAAAACATTTTTTCGGGTAAAAATAATTTTTATTCAGACTACCACAAGTAGGGTATGTTATCAATAGTAAATTGCATATACTTGGTAACCTGAAATTTTGAAGTTAACGGTTAAAATTTTTTTTTAAGCATTATCGTATACTACTTAATCTATTTATAAAATATTTTGAAAATTTTAAAATCTTCAACATTTCATATTGATGTTTGATTATTATGTTTTTAAAAGTCTGAATCAACACTTTTGGGTATAAATTATTGTACAATTATCACAATTTATGTATGCTTTCAGTTGAAAATTGCAATTACTTGGTACTATTTAATGCTCATTTTTCGAATTTCTTAAAACGTTTTCCTTGAAAGAAGAAAAACTACTCAAAAATTACCCGATAAATGGCAAAATTTACAGAAATCGTAATTTTGACGAAATTGATTTTATATATTTCATTATAAGTAATGCATTAATGAAAGTATGGACTTTTAATTTTTTTGATTATTCTCATAGATAGTTTACATACGTGGTACAATTTTGGAATGGATTGTATATCTGACGACCGACTAAATTTCTCTCAAAATTGCATTTTTTAATGCAATATTATTGTATTCAAATTTTAATTATAATAAATCACTAATTTCTCTGAGGACCGAAGGGACGAAGAAGGAATGTCTGGAATCGACTGTTCTGCTTCTTTTTTTTTTTGGAATATGATGTTATTGGAAAAAGAAAAAACTTTCATGTATTAATGAAATACAATTAACAAACAATTATTATATTGGAGGTACATGATATCAAAAATATGTAATTGTATTAAGTATTTATTTTTATTTAACAGAATGTAATGGTAAGTAAATAATTAGTTAAAATAATGTGAACTCTCGTACGTAAAATACTATAATAGTAATGATTATAATAATTAATATATTTTTAAATATGTGTACCTTTTTATTTGAAAAAAGTAATTAATTTGATGCATTTTAAATTGAACTGATTAGTGTTATATATTCCTAAAAATAAATTTAGGAAAAAAAGTTTATTCAAACGATCAAATATAGATTAAAATATATTAAAAAAGGCAAAGCCTCATATTCTCTGCAATTATGATTTATGATACATGATTTTCTAATTTTCTATATTTTCTAGGAGGTACATGTCTCTCCCTTATCCCCTCCCCATATTGGTGACTCGGTAGTTAATATATCTTATTATCCTTAATTATTCAATTGCTGAAACTATTGTATTTAGCATAGGTACCAGTGTTAGGTCTATAATGTAAAAAGGCTGAAAGATATGTTGGCTAGCTATTACTATAATCGATACAAATATATTATATATTATATAAAACTAGAAAAAAACAGCTAGATATTTTAATTTAATTTTTGTAGACCTTCGTTGGTATGCTCGTGTGTTCGATAGTAAGTTAATCCAAAGATTTTAATTTAATATAATATGTTTATCTGTATTACTAATACGTAACCACATACTTTGTTTAATTTATGGACTTGTCAAATTCTAATATTATTATTTTGTATTAAGCGCTATGAATATAAATTGTTTTAATATCATTACAATATTAATGATAATTTATTTTAGTCCACAAAAAATAATGTCGCCAGTTAAGTTGTAGCTTATACAAAAAATAGTTAATAAATCCTACAATTTTATTATTTACAGCAAATCCAATTAAAGGAGAATCATACATTTCTTATTGTCTTAGGGCAGTACACTCAGGTAAGTAATATACGGATAGTAAATGTTGATTTATCGTTTAATTAAATATCTATGCAAGATAAATTTTATTATTCTTTTTAAATGCTTTATGGCTTTATTTTTAATCAATATAAGTATATAATATTGTTTAATATAAAATTAGGTATATATACATGTTTATATTATATAGATTGTCCAACTGTGTGTGTTTCTGTTAATAACTGTTGATCTATCATATATTTTTTTAATTCTTCTATTTCTTTTTTAAATTTTTTAAACATAAATTAAATTTAAAAAAAAAATCTAGTTTTCTTCGTTTTTTAACTAATTTATTGAAAACTAATGATAATTAATGTAAAATAATATTATAATAATAAATATTTATAAATAGTTTAGCTCATTAAGAGACAGTAACGCATAAACCTTTAACTAGTTTATTGGTCTATGCAATAAACGAACGATGAAAACGATTAAAATACGAATTGGAAAACTTGCCGTCGCATGCTGTACCTATTTCTAGATTATTATAATTCATGAAGTTCTCTATAATTTTAGATGCTGAGCGAAACGAGGAATGTATTGATTTTATAATGATGTTTTTTTTTATGTCTGATGAATCTTTTTTGGGTAGACATAATGGTCTGATTATCACAAATAGGGTATGCTTTCCGTACCAAATTGCATGAAGTTGCATTTACTTTATTTAGCTCATTTTTCCAATTCCAAGTTTTTCTTTGGGAGAATAAAAATAACTAACTACTAAAAATCGGCAAAATTACGGTTTCCGTTATTTTATTTTTTTTATTTATGATAACTTATTGAGTTTTGAATATAGAAGTTTGAAAAATTGTTCTCGTTAGTAGTATTCATTTGTATATAATTTTAAAACATATTTCAGACTTCTGACTAAGTATAGAGCTTTGAAATGTTTTCCAAAAATGATTAATATTACCTGCAATTTTGGATTTGAAAATTTTATAGAAATTTAATCATATACTACTGAAGTACTACCTAAGTTTATGGTGTATCGAAGGACTAAAATCTTAAATTATAATTCAATACGTAAGTGTCAAAATTAACAATAATATATAGAATAATGTAGTAGATTGAAAATTTTTTAAGGTATAGAGGGGTGAGAGAAAATATGGTAAAAGGGGTATTTCACAATCTAACAATTAAAATGTAATTGTTATATTACCATTAAGGATTTAGCTCCTTACGAGCGGGTGTGATAGTCGATACCTGTTAAATTTATTAACTCTGTATGTTTAATGTAAAAGTTAGTTTTTTATATGTTTAAAATAAAACAAAAACACTTTTAATTAAGTTGTTGAATACAATGAGATACAAAATACTAGATTATGCATGTGTTTAAAAAGATTGATTTTTATTTTATGTTTAAGACTTGGTGTGCAATTGAGTTGTAATAATATTAAATATAAACTATTTACGCATAGTAATAGTATATAATTTAAATGACTGAGTGGTAGAGTAACAGTGTCAATATAAATAAATGTACGGGAATGTTTGAAGCAAACATATTTGATGAAGAAACTATTGAAGAGGGAGATAAATTATTGAAACTACATACAGACGAGAAAAAGAAGAAATGGTGTGATCTTCTAGCAGAATTAGATATGAAACGAAGCAGGAAGACAGCATGGGACCTTATCAAGTGATTGAACAATGACCCCACACAAAAACCCACTATACTTTCAGTAACACCTAATCAAATTGCCTACAACTTACTTATAAATGGCAAAATTAAGGTGAAAAAAACTGAGAATGCCTAAACCAAAGATCAGAAAAAGTAAGGAAAACGAAAATATTGAGTTAGGAGGTCTTTTCTCAGATATAGAATTGGAAGCTGCCAAGAAGACACTAAAAATTGGGAAAGTACTAACTAGACACGATTTTCTACCGAAAGCATACCCTAATTGTGGTAATCGGACCATTATTTCTACCCGAAAAAATGTTTTCATACATAAAAAAAAAAAAAAAACATCTTTGTAAAGTCAATACATTCTTCGCTTCGCTCAGAATCTAAAATATTGTATTTTATTAAACATGTATAAATATATTTTAGGTAAAGTTCCAATTGGTTCACAAAATTTAGTTTCAGTATACAATATGCCAATAAATTATTTTATGATTTCGAGTGAGTAAATTAGTATTATGTATGGTATATTATACCATATTAATACATTTAATGAACAATTTACAGTATTAAATTTAAATTATTTTTGGAAAAATATAATAAAGCGGGAATGTCGATTTCGGACGTTCATCTTTCGTCCCTACGGTCCTCAGAGAAATTAGTGGATTATTATAATTAAGATTTGAATGAAATTATATCGCATTAGGAAATAATAAATACGATTCAGAGCGAAACTCAATATATAATATATATAATATACGCTGATATATACAATCAACACTGTAGCCAAACTCTATTTTCGGGAGAATTCGAAATTTTTTTTTTAAATATATATATAAACGAATTTTACTTTAAAATATAGATGATGAAACAATTAAAAAATAATAATTTCGGTAGGGGACTGTATGAACCCTTATACCCCTAATCTGGGATGCAATAAACTATTTTATATAATGTTAATTCGTCATAATACAGATTCGTGTATTATATACTATTTTTTCATGACAAGTGTTGATGTTATTGTTTTATGTAAAATTTACGTTTTAGATTTCTAAATAATGAAAATTTAATATTTATATTTATATTAATAAATATCAATAAATTTGCGTCTTTTGCAATATTACGTCCCTGACGTAAACCGTTTAGCCAGTGCCTAGCTACGGTCCTGTCTAGGACATCCTGTTTATTCAATTTTGAATGTCGTAGATATCCCCTCAATATACGAATTATATCATGCGACCATATCGTTGTGTTGCATTCATTGAGATTATAATTACGTATTTCAGTTAATATATTATCATAAATACTATTGGTTTTTCAGTTATTAATAGTATATTGATTTTAATTTCTAATTTCTATGGTTAGGTAAATATAAATATAATTATAGGTCATTATACTTAAGTTATTAACATTAATTGTTATAGTAAAATTTTATGTAATGTATCTATGTATTTTTTTTTAATTTGTCTTTTTTAGGTACTTTCTGTGAGTTAAACTTTAGAATCTTCTATACTAAAAATTAATTAATAATAATTACTAAATACTAGTAATGTGGAAGAAAAGATTATTGGTCATAGTTTTAAAATAATAAATTTCAAAAACCTAGTTTATATTTTTGAGCTTCGAATTATCTACATTTTTCTAAAAAAAGGTTTTACAGATATTCAAGTGATTTAATAAATTATATATTAATTAATGTCATTCTGTTTTGGATTTTAAGCTAACCAAATAATATACTTTAATATTATAATGAGTAATCAAATTTTATCATTTTTATTTTACAGATACTAATTTATTGGCGGCAGAAAATGATATTGAAGAGAAAGTGCTCTTATTGATGATTTTACTTCAATATATAAATTGAAAGTGCTCTTATTGATGATTATACTTCAATATATGTATTTACATATGTACGTGTTTTCTGTTGAAATACAATTTTTTGTCAATAAAATTTTATATATATATATATATGTGTGTTGTTTTAATTATTTACAATCAATATTAAAATATTTATTTTTATGTAGAAATGATTTGAAATGTTTCGTATTCAATAAATTTTTTATGAAATTAAAACTAAATACCAAAAATAGTGGGAACGTCAATTTAGGATGTTAGTAGTTTATTATAATTATTAAGATTTGAAGGCATTAATATTGCATTTGAAAATACGATTCTGAGCAAAACTCAATATAATACAATATATTAATATAAATTATAATGATTATCCGTTCTAAAATTTTACCATGAATGTAAACTAAACATTTATATAATAATAATTTCAATTTACTAATATTACAAGTTCATTTTATTAAAAACATTATATCAAATTATATATTTAATTTAATATTTTCATGTACTAGTCAATCAGTCTTTACATAATATTATTGTGGACACACCCGTCTCGTTATTTTGTAAAAAACTTTTAAAATATTATTTAGTTATGTTTATAGATATCTGGAAAATTACAATGTAAAGTTATGCTCGTTTTAATATGATTGCATAAACATTTTTTCAATTAGTTGGCCATCTTTAGTTAGTGATTGTTGTATTGTTAACACAAGTCCATGGGGATCTTTCATTTATTAAATATGCAATGTAAATTGTAATGACCAGAGTTTGTTTCTTTTCCTATGAAATATAGCAGCATTTGGTTGATATTGTAATAACTCAAAAATAAAATAAAAATAAAATAATGGGGGAAAAAATGGGGGATATATATGTATGGTATGTTATGCAATACAGTAATATGTATGGTGTATGTGTATATATGTATGTGGGTATAGTATATGTATATAAATATGTGGGTTGAGTTATATAATTCTGAGTTATTACTTTCCCTCGATGTTGTGAGGGTTTCGAGTATCGTGAGATGGAAGATATCCAAGATATATATTTTTTTGTTAATTAAATATATATTGTTTTAACTATTTATAAATACGTTAGTAATAATTATATTATTGTAATATAACTTTATGCAAACGTAATGTTTTACCTCCGTGAACGCGATCCGATGTAATTATGAATATTTCAACGTAAATAAAAAAATTCAAATCTTGCGTTATGGAAGACACTCGTCACACTTCAGAATACCAATAAGTTCACTAGAATGATATATGTATATGTATTTGAACATTGTGTATATGTATGTTGGTTGGGTTGTATGGTCAGCAGCCAGCACTCGCGGACAGCATGCGAACGGACTTTGTTGGTCGGCTCTCGCAAATGGACTGTGTGGTTGGGGTATATGTAATGTCCCTACGTCGGTGATAAGATTTCAAGGTAAACTGTCGGTGTTTCTAAAGGGTCCTATTTTAAGGGAAGTGTCCTTCGGAGAATCTAACTGAAAACGTTCGTTGATTATCCGCCAGTTTTTACCGTTATTTTTATATGTCTTAATTTTATTATGTTTGGGGATTGTATAATATAATTATTACAGTTCTTATAATATAAAATTGTAAAGGGATTGTAATAAATGTTTGTGGACCCTTACGGTATTCTGACTTGCTCGAGTTTATTTATTGTACATATTTATAATAAATTCCATTAATACATATGTGTGTTCTTATTTCTAAAGTCTAACATAACACAACATAACAAGTCTAAAGTCACAATAGTGGAGTTTTATTGTTGGTCTTCGACTTGCTATAAAATATATGATGATGTGTGCTCATTGCTCATATCATTACAATATACTGCTCCAGATATTACTAAAGTAGCGGTTGGAATGCCATTTAGTTTTAGATTGGTTATCTTGGATGACACATATTGGCCATTTGTGTATGTTGTGATGAACAATTTTCAATTAGATTATTATATATTCATTTACTAATATAATCTCAGATTTCCTTTTATAACCTCCAATGGTGTTGCAACTTGGGCAATTGTAGTCTGAAATGCTTAACCATGCATTTTGATCGGCCATGAATAATTGTTGTAGAGTCTTTATTCTACTTTCTATTGTTGGTGCATTATCTTCAATTGTGTTGTTACACAAATTACAGCAGCCTATGTACACTTCTTGGAATCCAAATAACGTATCAAATGTGTCTTTGTTACGGTTCATGAGTGACCCTGCTCGATCTTGAATATAATTATAAAACCGTTTGATGAGAAATTTGGGTTGTATATTTAATGAATACTTCGATTGCTTTTAAATGAGTTCCTTTTTCTCGAATTAATGTTGGCTCGATTGCTGTTGCTTTATGATAAATTGATTCTTCGACGAAACAAATCGAACCACTCATGCCATTCGCATTTATACTGTCAATTCTACAACATTTTTTATGATTCTTAATGCTATACTCATCGGTTGATTTTGAACCAGTTTTTTGGAAAAACATGGAAATAAAAAATAAAAAATTACGGAAATCGTAATTTTCCGATTTTTTGCCATTTTTTGGAAGTTTCTCCTAGAGAAAAACTTTGGAGAAATTCGAAAAATGAGCTTAATAAAGTGCCGACTAGATGTGATTTGCTACCTAAAATATTCCCTACTTGTAGTAATAGGACAATAATTTCTTCCCGAAAAAATGTTTTCATACATAAAAAAAAAAAAAGTTTTTTTGAAAACAATACATTCTAAAATTTTAAAATACATAATCATGCTAAAACGCTCCATGAATTATGTCTTTTTTAACATCACGGCGATTAGACACCGTTGGGAGATTGAATTGTTTACATAGTTATGAGGCAACCTATATAATCTAATAAGTTGGGGGTAGTAATAACAAAGAATATTCATTATAAAATATAGTGTTGTGTTTACTCATGACACATGATTTATAGTTATATTATGTACAAAAAATAATACAAAAATTGTTCAAGACCATAGTTACGTCAGTTATGACGTTTTTCTTGATTAAATATTGAAATAAGTATAAATACAAAAACAATGTATGTGATATATATATATAAACATACACACATATATATACGTAACTATAAATACATTATTGAAATAATCCAAATTTTGCAATATTTAAATAGGTACATATGGAAATGCAATAATTTTGTCATACTTTATTTAATTTTAATCGTTAAATAACTTTAAAAAAACATAGTTTTGTAAAAATAACCTATTAGGTAGGTATTTAAAATAACGCTATTAATAATTATACTTATTTATATTATATTTGTGCAATTCAAATATGATAATATGATAACGTTAATAATATTTTATAAATAGAAATGATATACTAATGTTAATGTCTGTAAAAATATAATAATACGTTTTTCTAAAAAAAAAACTAGAAATTAAATTTATTTATTAGAAGTTCTTTAAATCGATATCAAAATCGATTAAATATAGATAAAAAAAATTATTTTTATGCACCCAATTAGGTTATTCGTTATTGAATAAAAAATAATGTATAATGTATTGATTATAAAATAAAAAAGTGGGAATGTCGATTGAGGACCATTCTCCTTCATCCCTTCGGTTCTTGGAGAAATAAGTGGTTAATTGTACTTAAGATTTAAACGCAATGATATAAGAAAAAGATTAATTAATATATGATTAGACTTTTCAATACAATTTTCAAAGCGATAAATCAAAAATATTTGGAAATATTAAACATTTTTGGAAAAAAGTCCATAGTTCTTTATTAGGCAAAATAATCAACCGATCCATTCTAAAACAGAACCACACTTGTATATTACCTATATTATTATTCAAAAAAATTTTCAAGTCCTTCGATCAAAACTCAATTTTTTTTACAAATTTTTTTGTAAAAAGATTAGGTTATATAGTATTGCCCTTCTATAAAATTTTCAAACAGATAATCTTAATACTGTAGGTGATATTAATTTTTTTTGGAAGAACGTTCAAAGCTCTATATTTATTTAAATACTTAACTATTTCATTCCAAAATTTTACCACGCTTGTAAATAACCTATGTTAGGTCTCAAAAAAATTTTCATGTCTCTACTGTTAAAACTTAAAAAGAAATCATGAAAAAAGGAATATAATAAAAAGCGTGTAAGAAATTGCCAATTTTCCACTTTTTAAAGAAAAACTTTTGGGAAATTCTAAAAATGAGCTGTATAAAGTACCAAGTAGACAACATTTTTAAGCGAAACATATGCTATACGTGATAATCGGACCATTATTTCTACCCGAAGAAATGTTTTCATATATATATAAAAAAAAAAAAACATCTTTGTAGAAACAATACATTCCTCGCTCCGCTCAGAATCTAAAAACATTTTTTTTATTATTACCGTAGGTATACACCTGAAATATGTATATATATTTTTTTAGGTTTGAAAGTATCACTCAAATGTATGAAATATTATATTTATACCATTGTAGATACATAGCCTAGTGGATTATATATGGGGAAGGACTGATCGGTTGAACAGAGACAAAAAAAACAAAAAAAAAAACAACAAAAAACTATTACCGAAAATAATAAAATGGAAAATATGAGGTGTTGCCGTGTCTGAGTCGAGGTAGGCAATCGAATTTTTTTTTGACGCGTGGCGTGCTTATCGGGTGTCGGCGAGTACGGTGTCGCAGATGCCGACGGCGGCAACTACGAGGAGCGGTATCAAGTTATACACTGGGAAATAGGACGTAGAGTTAAGTTATTTGGGGAGATGTCTCCGTGATCCGATAAACCAAGTGCAATGACCGTAGTGCGCACTAAAGTCGGGCAAAAACTTAACCCTAACGATAACGCGCAACTTACGTACCAAATGTAAAACTACGACGGTGATTAGTAACTGGATTCGATACGGTTTTTCGGGAGGCCGTGGATCTCGAGGACCTGGGCGGCCTCTCGCACACCTCCGGGTGATGGCGGACTTACGCGAACACAACACCAGCCGTAACAACAAACACAGAAGTTGGAACAATGATGGTAAGTATATTGAATTTGAAAATGTAGGTAGTTTCAAGGAAGAAAAAAATTATCAAACACTAGTTATAACGTTCAACGATTTTGGTTTATCATAGTATCCGATGAAAATGTGTTGCCGCACTGGCAGACGACAAAATGAGAAAAACGTAGCCGCAATGGTGTACGATGACAAAACCAAAAACGATATTTAATGGTGCCGCAATGGCGAACAGAACAAGACGAAAAAAAGTAAAGATAACTGGGGATGTCGATTGTGAACGTTCCTCCTTCGTCCCTTTGGTCCTCGCAGAAGTTAGTGGTTTATTATACTTAAGACCTATTGCATTAGAAAATATGATTCTGAATTAAACTCAATATATTACAATATGTTATACTAATAATCCATTCCAAAATTTTACCACGTATGTAAATTACGAATGTAAATATTTAAAATAAATTTCAATTTTCTACGATCAATACTTATTTAGTTATTAAGAAATAAAATAATGAAACCGTAATTTTGCCGATTTTCAAAAATTCTTACTTTATAAAATGATGAAAAAAAATTTTCAGTCACGATTTTCAAAATATTTTGTAAAAACATTAAGTCGTAGACTTTGACAACATTTTTAAACCAATAAACTAAAAATTGCAGAAAATATTAAACATTTGTATAAAAAAAGCCAAAACTTTATACTTAGTCAGAAAATCAACCATTTGTTTCTAAATTTTTTCTTGTAATGAAGTTCACCTAAGTTAATACTCATAAAAATTTTCAAGACACTATGATTAAAACTTAATTAGTTATCACGAAATTAATAAAACAGAAACCGTGATTTTGCCGATTTTCCACAATTTTTTTGGAGTTTTTCTCCTCCCAAGGAAAAACTTTTGAGAAATTCGAAAAATGAGCTAAATAAAGTACCAACAAGATGCAATTTACTCCGAAAACAAAAAAAAAAAACAAAGATAATATACAATAATGATACTTATAAATACACAACATTCAGGTAATTAAAATTCACGATAAAAGAAAAGGTAATGAGGGAAAGATAAGAAACATCGTCACGGCAGCGGCGGCGATCGCAACGACCGTACACGCCGTCTGTTCTACGTGCAAACAGACTATGATGTTAGATTTGTATTTCTTTAAAATAATAATCCATTAACATAATAACATTTAGATTCTCTATATTTAAGGTAAGTAAATAATGTTGTATAAACCATTTCTATATTACATTTCATAGTCAACTAGACTATGTGTCTACAATTTTTGAATTTTTCATTATCATTTTAAAAAGTATTTTTATGTTTTAATATTAATAAAAACCTTTTTTTTAGTTCACATAATCTTACGTAAGATGTAATGGTAGTCACGTTATATTGTTAGTAGAATCACATACTCTGTATTGGTAATATCATATTTTTTCTTAATCTGTAAATTTCAGTTACCTGAATAAATACCTATATAAATAAATAGTAATGGACTTATTAAAAGAAATTGAAAGCAATATTAAAAATATTGGAGAAATATATCCAACCCGATTTAGTTATAATGAATTAGCTGAGTTTTACGTAGAATTAACTAAATTAAAAAATGTAGCTTTTAAATGTGATGTTAAAAAGAATAATAATTATTATGTTCCACGTCCATAGTCAGAAGAAAATTGTGTATGTGGACCTGATACATGTTTATGTGTTTCTAAAAAAATTATATTTTATAATATTAAGAAAAAACTATTGTATATTAAACAGAGGGTAATAAATACAAATATGAAAATAATTGATTAAAGACATACATTTTCTTTAGAAAAAAAAAATGGTTAGACTGTAATGTAAGTACTTTGTATTAAAAAACCTTTACTTTGATTTTCATATAACCAATATTTTTTTTATCAGTCATAATTTTGGAATGCTACCGTGAACACTATATTTGTTATGTAATAATTTAACTGCTTAGTTTCATTATATAAAAATATCTATACAAATATTTCTGAGTAAATTTATCTATTATGTATTTTAAATGTAGCAATGAGAATTGTTTACGTCATATTAAAGTAACAGTTTCTTTTTATTAAAGCATATAGAAAATATTCAACAACCAAAAAATAATAATTTAAATTTTCATAGATCAACAAGAATGAAATATTCACCAAAACGATTACATGAAGAATATAATTATTAAAATAGAATATTACGTATATTATAGTCATGAATATAGTATTTTGCAAATGCATATTCTGCATTCAACCTCAAAATGGTAAAACAATTTCTATCGGATATCATATATATATATATATATATAACAACGTTTTATCAGTAGTAATAATAATAGAAAGCAATATAAAAAAAATATGTAATTTTAAGCCAATGGGAAACTTTCACAAATGAAAATACTATTTACAACATTTTGAATCATATAACTACGAAGTCATATATATTTTAGAAATAGTAAAAACTTCCGTTGTCCAATTTGGTGGTCACCTATCCTTTATCGAAATTATGTTTATACTTTGATATTCTAACTATATCAAATATTTTAACTTATTTTATTTTAAATTTCTATTTTCATTTTTTGTTGTTTTTAATTTTAACCAATCTTCTTTTGTTGTGTATTGTATTGTATTATTACAACGTAGAACTAATTTAACTAATGAAATGTGCCAATTCCAGGAACCTGTTGCTGTAAAATGTTTATAAATCAATCGTTTTAATGATCTTATAACACATTCCACCATTCCTGCCTTAATACTACTGTGCATTGAATAATGTTTAATGTTATAATTAAATCCTCATTAAATCCTGAAATTCATTATTATAAAATTCTATTCCTTTACCTGTCTGAAGTAATTTCGGATGAGCTTGTTTCAATATATTATTCATACCTTTTACCAATTCCACCTTAGATTTATTTTTTAAAACTTCTATCTATACATATTTAGTAAAATATATCAATTACAACTAAAATATATTTATATCCACATTTTATTTTAGTTTATAAAAAAAGTTTAAAGCTCAATACTTAGTCAGAAAATCAACTAATTGTTTCAAAATGTTTATCTTTCATGTAAAACACTTATGTTGATAGTCAAAAAAATTTTAAAGTCCCTATGACCAAAACCTAATTAGTTATCATGAAATAAAAAAATTTAAATAAACAATCTGTTATGTTGCCGATTTTCATGTATTTTCACTTTAAAAGTTCATATAAAAAATTTTTATTCATGATTTTCAAAATATTTTGTGAAAATATTAAGTAGTATATGATTAGACTTCAATAAATCAAAAATTGAAGGAAATATTAAACATTTTTGGAAAAAAATTCAAAGGCCAAAAAATAAATCAATCCGTTTTAAAATTTAACTACACTTATATATTGCCTAAGTGAGTACTAAAAAAAAATTCTAAGTCCCTACAATCAAAATTCAATTAGTTATCACGAAATTAAAAAAAAATTAAATAACAGAAATCGTAATTTTGCCAATTATTTGACATTTTTTTGTAGTTTTTCTCCTCCCAAAGAAAAACATTAGAAAAATTTGAAAAATAAGCTAAATAAAGTGCCAACTAGACGTGATTTTCTACCGAAAACGTTCCCTTCGGACAATTATTTCTATGCGTAAAAGTATCACATAAGAGTATTACATAAAAAAAAGTGAGAATGTCGATTTTAGGTGTTCCTCCTTTGTTCCTTCAGTTCTCGGAGAAATTAGTGGTTTTTTTATAATTAAGATCTGAATGCAATAATATTGTATTAGAAAATACGATTCTGAACGAAACTCAATATATATCAATACACTATACTAATAATTCATTCCAAAATTTTACCTCACTTATATACTACCTATGTAAATACTCAAAAAAATGTTCAAGTCTCTACGATCAAAACTCTATTATTATCACGAAATTTAAAAATTTTAAATAACAGAAACCGTAATTTTGCCGATTTCTTGCCATTTTTTGGTAGTTTTTCCCCTCCCAAGGAAAAACTTTTGAGAAATTCGAAAAATAATCTAAATAAAGTACCAAGAAGACACGATTTGCTACCCAAAGCATACCCTACTTGTGGTAATCGAACCATTATTTCTATCCGAAAAAATGTTTTTATAAATCAAAAAAAAAAAAATTTTATATATAATATTCAATTCTACTAAACATATTCAAATTTTAGAAGCTTATAAAAAAAAATTGTCAGTTACGATTTTCAAAATATTTTGTAAAAAGATTAAGTAGTGTATGATTAGATTTTCATCAAATTTTCAAAGCAATAAACCAAAAATTGCCGAAAATATTAAACATTTTTGGAAAAAGTTCAAAGTTCTATACTTGGCCTAATATTCAACTAATCCTTTCCGAAATTTGTTCTATAATGAAGAATACATATGTTCACATTCAAAAAAAGTTTCATATCCCTACGATCAAAACTCACTTAGTTATTATGAAATTAAAAATTTAATATAACAGGAACCGTAATTTTGTCGATTTTCCGCCATTTTTTGGTAGTTTTTTCCCTCCTAAGGAAAAACTTTTGAGAAATTCGAAAAATGACCCAAATAAAGTACCAACTAGACACAATTTTCTACCGAAAGCATACCCTTCTTGTGGTAATCGGACCAATTTTTCTACCCAAAAAAGTGTTTTCATACATCAAAAAAAAAAAGAAAATACATCTTTGTAAATCCAATACATTCCTAGTTTCGCTCAGAATCTTATAATTATATTATTATTTATAATAAAGGTTAAAGTAATCCTTATTATGGTGAATGACACATAAGACTTTTTCTTTTGGGATTTTATAAAGAAATAACAGTTTGTGTAACGTGAATAAACTTTTCCATGATACATTCGTCAAACACAAATTTTATTCAAAAGAGTACAAGATTTTAAAAATTTCGTTGAAGTTATTGAAGTACATTGAAGAAATTTTGTAAAATAAAGTTGATTATTAAATAATGACTGTGTGTATATAAATTTGGTTGTTCAATTGTTTTATAATGGGAAAAAACTCGGTTTAAGACGTTATGAATTACGTTAAAAAAAAATCTCTATGAATTTTATTGCAAAATATAAATTATAAATCGTACAAATTGATGTATCACATCTCATTATTAATTATGGTGACACAAATAAGCATTGAACTCATAAGAAGTCACAATACAGTGTCAATGGCCTCAATCATTTCAGAAATACTCTGCTGTAAAGTGCAGGGGTCGGCAACCTGCGGCTCGCGAGCCACATGTGGCTCTTTCGGTCTAAAGTTGCGGCTCTCTAGCTACACACACAAAAATTAATATTTTATGTTCAAAAACAATATTTTATAATATAAAAAAAAGTATATTATTTTTGTTGCTTTTGGAAATATGAAATAATACATAACAAAAACAATTTGATAGTGCCCGCATGGAGTACAGTCTATCGTTGTAAAATGTTTATTATAAATATAATATAATTATTAATATAATCGTGACACTATCTACAACTAATTAATCATACGCTGTCAAGCCAAGTTAACAACGTGAACAAAGTCCAAAATAATACGATATTTTACGACTTATTTTGTTCGATTAATTGACATCCGTCAGTCAGTCGTGCATATACAACGTAAATCATTATTTCAGCGTCATCATGGCATCTAATAAAAAAAGGAAAAGAACTGAAGAAAATAGAGAATTTCAACAGGATTGGACGGAATCCTTTGCGTTCATATGCAACACAGATGGTCTTCCGACTTGCCTCATTTGTCACGAAAAGCTGGCGCACAATAAAAAGTCAAATTTGGAGAGACACTTTAATACAAAACATACCCAGTTTGCTAGTAAATATCCAATCGGTGATACACAAAAAAAAGCTGTTGAAGAGCTTAAAAAAACAAAACAGCAGTCAAGTTCCATGCTAAGTAACTGGACGCAATCTTCAAATAACGTAAATCAGGATAGCTTTGCAGTAGCGCTAGAAATTGCAAAAAGAGGGAAACTATTCACGGATGGTGAGTACGTCAAAGAATGTTTTATACGTGCATCTGATGAACTGTTTCGTGATTTCAAAAACAAAGACGAAATCATGAAAAAAATCAAAGATTTGCCTTTATCAGCTAAAACAGTACAAGATAGAACTGCAAAAATGTCTTCAAATGTAACACATATGCAAGTGAGAGACATTCATGTAGCTTCTGCCTTATCACTTGCTATAGATGAGTCTTGTGACATAAAAGACACGGCACACTGAAGACAATGGAATAAATTTAAATAAAATCGTTTCCATAGCAACTGATGGAGCCAGAAGTATGAAAGGAATACATAAAGGGGCAATATCGATTCTTCAGACAAAAATAAACCACGAAATCCTAACGTTTCACTGTATAATTCATCAAGAGGCGCTTTGTGCCCAAACATTTCCGGCCGAAATAGTTGAGGTCATGAACTTAGTAATTAAAATTATTAACAGCATCTTGGCAAAAGCACTCTACCATCGCCAGTTTAAAGATTTCCTTGAAGAAATAGATAGTCCGTATTCCGACCTACTTTTGCACATTAAAGTACGATGGCTTTCCAGAGGTAACGTATTAAAACGTTTTGCTTCGTGCTTGAGAGAAATAAAAACATTCCTCAATGAAAAAGGCATTGACCATCCCGAATTGGAAGAAGGCAAATGGTTACAAAAATTCAACTTCATGGTAGATATCACAATGAAACTTAATGAGCTAAATATAAAACTACAAGGAAAGGGAGTTCCAGCATATGCTTTGCTGGAAGAAGTGGTTTGTTTCGAAAAAAAATTACTTATTTTTAGTGAAGACATGGAGAGCGGTAAATTACTTTATTTTAGAAATCTGAAGCAACATCGTGATGAAACCAATGCAAATATTGACATTAATTACTTCTGCATAACTATAAAAAAAATGAAGGATGAATTCGCCTAAAGATTCGAGCAATTCAAAACAAATAAAAGTACTCTCACATTTATAGTAAATCCTCTCAACACAAACACGCATGAGATCAACATTGAACCATTTGAAATTGATGCTGGATCGTTTCAAATGCAATTGCTGGATTTGAAAAACAAAGACCTGTGGAGTGACAAGTTCATAGAACTCAAGAGTAAGTTGGAAGAGTTGGAGGTTCAGAAATGCATGCATGTCTCGCAGAACAAGTGGAAAGCTCTAAAAGAAATGCCGAGAGTAGAGGAATTTAAATTCGACGCATGGAATAGTCTATACTATAGTGTATATCCAAGCTATAATTTAATAGAATTTTGGAAATATAATATAAAATCAAGATTGTAATTTAACATTTAAAATTAAAATGTATTAATAAGTATGATATAGTCAATACCTAACATTATTTATAAATAATGACGAATTATTAAAATTTATTATAGACATTCATATACGTAAGTAACTCTATATATAAATATATCTGGCGAATACAAATGCAACCATATTTAAATTATATTATTTTTAGATCTATTCTTAGTATGTACTTTATTTAAATACTACCTAAATTGTATTACGTATGTATAATATTATTTAATTTTTTCGATCAGGTTGTTAAGCTCATCCGATATTTATATATTAGTATACTAAATACTTACTTCTTATTACTAAATAATTAAATTAAAGAAAGTATAGATATTAATTCCCGAATGAGTGACTCTATGGTTGTAATCATGTCAGGATCATGTCAAGTATTAGTCTATACAGCAGTTGCATTACTGTCAATTATTAACTTGTCATACAGTTATAATATAAGTAAGTATAGTAGAATAATTGAACTAAAGTATTAATTTTTCTTTAGATATTAAATATATGAATACATATATTATTTACGTTTCACATTTTAGAAACTACTACTATATGTATACAATTTTAAACACAATTTCATAGCAGTTACCTAGCGATTTCAGAGTCAGAACATTAAAATACTAGTTCGGTCGATCCAGTAACAGATCATGGGATTTGTGATAATATCGTTATCGGTTTCATAAAATAGGACTTGTGATTCAGATTGACACAATATGTGTTGTAATATTATAATGACCTACCCGCAAAAATTTGTCCGATCTGATAAAATACTTTATTCCTTGCCCAGAGACGAACAAGACGAAAAAATGAAGAAGACGTGAATAAATAGAATAGAAAAAGTGATATAAGAATATAGTAGTGAGTGTGAAGCTATAGAAAAAAGACGGGCAGTCGTTTCCGCGGGCGATCATTCTTCGTTCCTTTATTCCTCGAGAGATTAGGTTAAGATAAGGAAACAATTCTAAGCGAAACTCAGTCAGATATATAATATTATACTGATATTATTTATTTGTATGCATTTTCTTTATTTAACAAATAATGTGCAACAAAAAAATTAGTTACCTAAATAAAATAATGAAATTCAAGTTCATAAAAAAGATAGGTTCTACGAATTTTGCCATTTTTTAACTATTTTTTGGTAGTTTTCCTTAACCAAAATAAAAACTTTTAAAAAAATCGAAAATAACCTAAATAAAATGCCAAATAGATAAAATCCTTTACCGAAAGCATATTCCAATTGTGGAAATTGAAAGATACCACTTAAAAAAAATTGACTGCAGACTTTTAAAAACACCAAAAACAAATATTAAAGTGAAATTTTAAAATTTGAAGACTTGTAAAAAAATATATCTTGCGACTTTCAATTTTTTATATGCATATTAAGGAGTATAAAACACATATAAAATTTTTAACTAGGCTTATTTGAAATTTAAATTTTTATGTCATATTATAAAATACAAAATTCTATAAATAAATGTTATATTTCTTCGATTTTAATGAAAATTCTAAATGCTTAAGTATTAAAAATAATTGGTACAGTCTATTTATAAAATGTTTCACAACTGAGTTGTTTAATATGGTTATCTTTATATTAAATTTTTAAAAACCACGAAATCGAAAAATGCAAATTATATAAAAGATTATTTAGAATACAAAAATGACACTTGAAAAATTTCAGTTTTATAGTAATTTAATTATCAAATGAAAGTAATACTTTCAAAACAAATTTTTATATGTAAAATACCGATATTTATGAAAAATTTTCAATTCACTACAATCAAAATATCACAAATTATCATAAAATAATAAAAAAATGTATAGAGGTCGATTTTAAATGTTCTTTACCTGTCTCCTCAATCTTCGCAGAAATTAGTAGTTTATCATAATTAAAATTTAAATGCAATGATACTGCATTTGAAAATACGATACTTAGTGAAACTCAATATAATACAACATATATTATACTTACTTATTATATTATAACATGCGTTCAAAAATTGTCTATGTATGTAAATCATCTATGAGAATAATAGAAAAAATTTACAAATCCATACATTTAAAATTACATTAATTATCATGAAAATTAAAACTCAAGTTCCTCAAAATTACAATTTTATTTATTTTGGCCACATTTCCGTTATTTTTTGGTAGTTTTTCTTCTCTCGGCGAAAAACTTTTGAAAAATTCTAAAAATGAGTTAAATAAAGTATATAAAAAAATATTTTTGTAAAATCAATACATTCCTTGTTCAATCCGAATTTAAAATTGACTTCATCATAATTAAAATTTCCATGAATTTCGCAGTTTATTACTATTTCATACCGTTAAGTCCAAATTTGTAAATAATAAACATTTATGAGAAAAAATTACATTTTTCATTTCAAAGGCTATTAGTAGACAGAAAACCAACTAATCTGTTTCAACATTTTTCCAAATATGTAGACTACCTATGAGAATACTTAAACATATATCAACTGTCACGTCTTTACATTCAAAATAGCATATAAATATTTAAAATCAAATTTATCAAAATCACAGTTTCCGTGAATTTTGCAGATTTTCCTTTATATTTTTGTAGTTTTGCTTATCTGAAGGAAAATTTTTGAGAAATTCAAAACATTTGTCAAATATAGTACCAAGTAGATTGTAAATTTCTACTCAAAGCATATTCTATTCGTTATAATGGGATATAATATGTATTCGAAAAAATGTTTTCAGACATAAAAATACAAATACATTTTTGAAAAACCAATACGTACTTCGCTTCGCTCATAATCCAAAAAAGTACACATAATTTTTAAACCAAATTATATTCTTTCCTATTATATTTTAAAATCATTTAACAAACAATATGATTAAGTACTATATTGACATACAATTTTTCGTAGAGGTAATTAATAACCTTCCATTTGTTTATTTTTAGCATTAATGCCAACGACTAATTATGCAGATGATGATTTATGTGAATGGCAATTAAGAATTATCGATAATTTTATAATTATGGGTAACATAATGAATATTTTAAATGACATTTTATTACACTTTTTAATTTATATAAAAATGTTAAAATATATTTAAATATTTTAATTGATAAATTATTTTTTCTATTTGTAGCAGATGAATATGGTAATTTTTTTTTGACAGTTAATTGTATTAATAAGGTTAAAAAACTAATTAATTATACAAAAAAAAAAA
>CM023359.1:3942749-3970358 GCA_013282895.1 Eriosoma lanigerum
TTATTGGATTTATTTATTGGATATTTACATTTATTTTTTACCTGTCTCTTTCTAAAATTCAACCATCCATAACAATCCAATATACCCACTCCTAAAGTTTAATGGACAATTCATGATCTATCATCATTCATCATAGTAGTTGATATAAATGATATCATGCATTTGACCTACTCGAAATGGCGGATATTAACCTTGCGTCTTATCACTAGTTAGCAATCTAGTTTATTATTTATATATGTAAATATAGGTATCGATGTATATTACGATTTGGTATATTTATAAAGTTGTATACTAACATTATTCATAATTTACAATGCACAAAATTTATTCATATTAATCCAGTTATATTTTTACAGTCTTTAATAGTAAGTAAATATTTTTGGTAGTATTATAATGTTCTTAATATAATTACACATTTTTATTAGTAACTTTTTTGTTATTTGTTATTAATTTAGGTTAGTTTTATTCCAAAATCCTAGGATTATAATAGTATTATCGATAGTTAAGATTACAAAACAAACCTATAACAACTACATTTTGCGTTTGTTTTAATTATGATTTTTTACTCTGTTTTTCGTAATTCATAAATTGGTTATATAAATGTGTATTTCGTTGAATTGTATTCCATATATTATAGTCTACAAACAATAAAAAAACGTAATAAGATATTACTACAGTAATACAGTATAATAATAATATATTTTATCGGGTTTAGTAAAAATTCTATACTTATTATATTATTCATAATAAAACAAAGAGTAGTTATTACCGTGTTGGGAGGGAGTGCGGGTTAAAACCACCCTTACACTTTTACAATAAGATGGCTCTTATACTATTGTGATTATACAAAAATTATATGTTATTTACACTTTTTATCTTGATTTAATTATGAACCACATATAAAACTTCTGTGTATAACAATGATAATGCGTGAAATATATTTTGTTGATAATATATATATTAGATTGTTAACATCAAACATAACTTTTTTGAAATTCCAAAATAATAGAATTAATTTTTGAAATTCAAACTACAAAAGTAATTTATAAATGCAAAATATGAAAAAGTATTGTGCTAGTTGCTCTATTATAAATCATCAAGAAATGCAATATTTGTATTACCTACTAGTTCTAATAGTAAACTTTGTATAGGTGATTTTGGACAATCAGTATATTATTCTGATCATAATAAATTAAGTAAGTTATATTAATAATAATTCACATCATTGTGTTATAACGCATTTTACTATAATTATTGCATCAAATTATTTTTATTACAATTGTTCAAGTGTGAATACAATTAAATGACATTACAAAAAAATAGCCAACATTTGACTAGCTTTTAATTACTTGTTTAGTCTTCAAGAATTATTGACTCCTCAGCATATATTAAAATGTTTTAAAATATTTTCCTATGCTTATCCATTACTGTAATTTTTAATTGTTTTCAAAAAAAGAAAATTATATATATATATAAAACACAATTTTTAGATAATAAAGTCATTAAAGCGTAGTTAAAAAACAATAATATTTCATAAAGACTTTTTTTCAAAATGAGGTACGGTTTGGTTTGTTAACATTTTTGAGAAATATATGGCATGAATAGGAAGTGAACCGACTAACCGAATAAACTAACAAATAACCTATATCCTCATTACTAATATTTACAGGTACCTATTATGATTTTATGAATTCATGAAGTTCGGTTCTGTTTTCTAAAGAGTACTTTACAGTAAATAACATAAATATTCAATTTAATTTAAACTCAGTATATTTGTTGTTCATTACAATATACTTATAATTATATCGTGTACACCTACTGTTTACACACGACGAGCTCTCATCTAATAGTTGGCACGACGCAATTGTATATGCTTCAGTAAATTTCTAAATAAGTATGAACAAAATGAATAGTAATAATAACCGACAAAAATCTATAATAATAATAAATGTAATATTATAATTCACAATTATGCCTAAATGGCCAAAAGATACATTTTCCTGTGTTGTCACACGTTCATGGAAAAATAATATAGACTTCATATAGTGGACACGTCCCAATAACCAGTACCGCCAAGATATATCCGTGAACAACAAAACAAAATAAATAATTGGACTGCACAATTCCTCACAACGTCCGTATCAACGTGAACGAACAACGAAGTAGAGAAACGTTTGACATACAAATATATCAAGTTCACACTGCATTGGTGCAAAAACAGACAAAACATGAGTGCATACGAACATAGCACCGATTTCCATTTTGTTGTTCAAACTCAATGATAACTGATAACAATTATTTGCTGGAGAGGTAAAAGAGTGTGACCATAATGAGCTGCCGTAAATTAATGTAACGCGTGAGAACATCTACATATAATGTGAATACGTATCGTTTTGAAAGCACTAGGACAGAATGCTTATATATACCGATTATGTTTAAAATTTCTCTTTTCTTAGTGAAAAATGGGGTTTAGAGGAGGAGTTAGCTCCTTTCTCTAGGTCCACCTTTTATCGGAAAACTGAAATTAGTTACTAAATCAACAGTGTTTTAGTATCCGGGAATGTCAGGTGTTAATTAGGGACTTGGTGGGATTTGGTGGTTCTGAATACTGAAGAGGACCATTTTTAATTTTACGTGCATGCTCTAGATCGCTCATTAGTTAAGTTAGACTGCACCAGAATAACTGTAAAGAAGATAAACTACGTGACTGTTAATATGCAGATTTCTATTTATTTATATAAATTGTTATAAAATCGTTATTATAAGGTTAGCCTGCATATAGCGGATAAATTTAGGATGTTTAATTCCTTAAATAAATGATAGTGGTTGTGAGGAAACGGTGTCTCTCCCAATCTTCTGCTCAACGTAGAAAAATTAATTAGACTTGCGTGTTAGTGGCATAGCATGCTAGGTGCTATGGATTCGTAAGATAACCAATTTTCAAATATTAATAATGTTAAGTATTGTTGTCGTCTGGTTAATAATTTTTGGGTCGACTTACATGTTTTGGATTATTTATATAGCGAATTTAAATACACTATAATTAAAATTGTTTTAAAAAATATCAACTTTTAACTATAAAAATATTTTTATTTTATACATTATTTTAATGAAAATGTTAAAAATGTTTACAGGAATGTGTTGTGAGTACATTAAATTACACAATAAATTAAATCACATTTAAGATTCTTTTACACCACGATTTTTTATGATAAATAATAATCAATAGTTTAATAATATAGTAAAAAAAATATAAATCGATAATTATTTATTGAGAAATATAGATATCTAAACCTTAGTGTCAACCAATTCTTACATTAAATCATCGGTTTCTCATTATTTTTGTCTGGCCTTCTCATATATATATCAGCCGTACTCTAGCTTATACGATTGTGTCTGGGTTGCGTCTTTAATTTATCGCATTTTTCGCTTTATGTGTTATTATTAATAAACTAAATGTATTCATTATTTTATTATTTTTCATAATAATTCTTTTTTTCATCTTTCTCATACAATAATAAATTATGCCTATAATAGCTGCTCTTCTAATATTTTATCGGTTCTCTTCATAGCATGCAATGATTATGATTGATTTCTTTTTTCTCAATATACAGTTTAAACTATCATTGTAGTGCTCTTCACGGTTTGTATTTTCACAGACAAGTTCAATATTAAAGTAAAAGTAGTTTAATAAATACAATAGTACAATAATATAAACACAAAAGTACATTTAATGAAAAATAAAATAAAATAAACAAAACAGCCGACAACGCATTGTCATCACTGCACTCTGCGCGTTGTTGCTGATAACGAACAATTATAAATAAGTAGAAATTATTGTATAAATTAATTTATGCTATAATGCATATATAGGGATTTCAGGTTCTTTAATAATAGTTAATATAAAATTTTTTATAATTTTATTGTTATTTTTGATTATTATTATATTTATTTTTATCTGACTTATGGTTGAAAAATATGAACGGAGCAAATCGTTCCCAATATTTTCTAATAACCTGCTCTGAAGAAATAGAATGCTGTTTTAAAATATCGAACAGAAACGAACCGGACTGCTATAAATTACTAAATAAAAAGATCGAAACCGATCGGACCGTATAAAGCTCTACTCAATTGGAACTCTATCATATGCTTTTTCTACATCTATAAATCAGAACTTTTCATCCAAATTAATCCGAATCCATAATACCACTAAATACCTTTCAAATTCAAATGCGAAAGCTTTAATATTGTTAGTTATTTTTAAAAACACAAATAAATTTTACAAATTAAAAATTATTCTCATTCATTAATTTGTACCTTTTATTTTTTATTCGATTAAATGAAAATTTGGTATCAATTAATGAAGCATAATTTTAAGATAATGAAGGGTCCAAATATCCAAGGTATTGATTTAATAATTTATGTGTTTAGCATACACCGATATTATAAACAACATTAACCCGAATAGTAACGTTTATGATTAACCAAAATGTATCTTGACCTATTTAAAAAACACTCGAATATCACCAACACCCAAAACAAATAACCCAAATAAATAATTCGGATGAAATTCACTACTATAAATACTATACACAGTTTTCTTTTCTCCCCCCTGTAGCCTGTATATTATCTCCAAAATCGTCTATATAAAAATATCTGTTTGATTTAATTTCAACCCAATTCTTGTTTCTCTACCTATGCTCTTTGTTTTTGTTTTCTCTTTTTAATTCGCAACTCAAACTATTAACCTACTCTGTGTTACTATATACTTTGCATAATACTTGCATTTACTGCAGCCTTTCTTCATCGTTGAAACGACGAACGTTGGGTAATCCAGTGCACATAATTGGTGGAACAGCTACCACATTCGCTGTCTTCCTAGTTTCCGTCACGTCGTTCCTTTGACCATCCTTTCCACCAGCTACGCAGTTATCTCTAGCATGTTCACTCCTCGTACATCCGAGATGTGATAAAACGTTTATATTTAATTTTGGATCCCATATACTTTTAATTGAAATATTATACACCAACCTGACACAATCGAATTTCAGAAATCTCTTGCGACAGACATGAGGTACCATAGAAGTTTGTTGATTTATTTTTACATGGGTAATCATTAACATAAATAATGATAATTTTCAATATATTTATAGTTTAAGATTATTCAAAAATTATAAAAATATTTTTTTTAGTTATACCAGAGCCGTTCAATCCAGGGCATCAATTTCATTCTGATGAATGTAGAGCCTTTATGAATTTATATCGAGAATATCGTAAGTTTTACAGTGTTTTTAGACGTTACTATGCAAGTTTATAATGTATCGTTTATTTATATACTAAATATTAAACTATTTCAAGGAAATATATATTTGTTTTTAATCAAATACAATAAAAGTCAACGAAATTATTTAAAAATGTAATATATTATCAGGATTTATTATCCTATTATTTATTATAATTATACGCTATGTGCTTGAACAGTACTTATATAATTACTATAATGATGTTTTTGAAGTGCGTTATTGTGACTCCGATAGTCTTTAATATTTAAATATAGATGTGTGATCAATGCCCAAGGGCCAAGATATATCTGGATTTCATGTTATACATACAATCCATTTAAATTCGAACCTCAATCAATTTCAGACTAAAACATTCTCATTCAAGTTTTAAAATAGGCATAACAATTTATACAAAATGCATCAAAAATTTACTTCTTCATAATGTATTGTGGAGTCTCTAAAAAGTATATTATATTATAATATAGATAATATAGTATATACAATGTATACATACAATATTATTTTCTGTTATTTATCATGTATCGTATGGTTGTCCCATAATAACACAACAACTATCTGAATAATAAATTCATAAATTATGACAATGGATTAAATATTTACTATACATTATCGAATCTAATTTAAAAAAATTTAATATTATATTTTATGCATCAACACATAAAGATAAAGAAGGCTGTAAGTATATTATAATTCATCACAATATTTTTAATACAAAGTTAACATTATTTTATAAATTGTATAATATTTGATATACCTACTCAAATTTCAATTGATATTATTTCACACACAATCTAAAGTCATACAATGAGTAATAATTAATAAGTATTTAATATATTTAAAAATATATTTAGGAAAATTGGTTAATGAGATACAAGTTAAATAAAATTTTCTGAATAATATTTTTTAAGTAATTTCATAGCTTATATGTGTGGGTAATTGATAATATTTGATTATCCAAATGGGTTTAAATATGGTTAGATACATACTCTAATCATATATCCATATTCATAAAACAAAAAGTAGAATTACATTTGTTATTATACATTTTAGTTATTTAAAGTACTGTAGTAAACCAAGGTTTTCTACTAATTTTTATTACTTTTATATTCTTTTTTTGAGATGATTTTAGAAAGTATTCAAAAACATGGTAATAAAATAAAGGGGTATATGAACTCAAAACATACAAACAAAAATCCGA
This sequence comes from Eriosoma lanigerum, assembly GCA_013282895.1. Lineage (NCBI taxonomy): Eukaryota > Metazoa > Arthropoda > Insecta > Hemiptera > Aphididae > Eriosoma > Eriosoma lanigerum. The sequence continues at coordinate 3,949,251 of CM023359.1, forward strand.
AAATCACTATTGTCTGGCCATTTTACTTAACTTATTCCCATAATATCAATATATAATTTTCAAATTTCTAAATTTAAATGTTCAAGTTTTCCACTTCTTCTCAAGAATCTAACATTCCAAGTGCCTATTCTTCTATAGTTTTTTTTTGCTGTATTCAGGGTAGTCTCCACCAAGATATCCAAGTGAAAAACAATTAAATATGTAGAATAATTCACAATAAGTTGACAATCCATAACTGCAGATACTAGAGATAAGGAAGTGATAGTCTCTCGTTTCCTGTACTCCACAATTTTGTAATCCTTTTGATCGTTAACAATTAAGTTTATGAATGTTAAAATAATAACGGGGTATATAAAGTCAAAGCGTAAAATAGTAACCCAGAAAAACATATTTATTTTTCTCGAAATATCTAATCGAAGGTACTGAACTTATGAGAACAACCATTAAACGGCGTAAACGACTTCAGTCCTTTCTAATTTCCTCCCAAATTGGAGTGGATTTACTATAAGTACAAGTAATGGAATGTATTTTAATTAAAACTATATTTGGTATTCTTACAGAGGAAACGTAGTTATAAGTATGCACGGTCCGCGATATGATGATGTTTGAATCAAATATCTATTCCGCGGATCGGAATTTTAACTCAATCGTCAACCGTCAGCGAAGTTGGTGACACAAGTGGACACCGCACGTCACCGACTTGTTTTAACGAGTCGTGTGTGACCGTAATTAAAAGAGTCAGACGACTTGACCTTCCCAGCTAAACTCGGCATTATTATTATTATTTTTTTCTTCCTCTTATTGTTCTCCACATAAAAAGTGAACACCAACTCAACCGTTGACCTAACTCATAGTGGTTCGGGACAAGTATTGAACGTATATCATCTGAGTACTTTTTTTAGTTAAGAATATTTGTACTAGTTCTTGGGCAGCGTATTACACACTTAATCTCATTATTCCTTGAAGTTCATATTTTCTTATTATATTTAATAAATATTCTTATATCTTAAAAGTATTTTAAAGCGTCAGCCACCGCAATAGTTTCCACCAAAGCCGAAACTGTAGCATAAACTTTTGTGGAATGTTTCGTATGTATTTATGGAATGCTCGAATCCATTTATACGGACTGTGGGTCGAATTTTCTCTCAGACGACGTACTCTACCTTAAAATGTGTAGATTGCAATTAATTGTATTTCATTGTCAAGTGATAAAAATGTATAAATATATATATATATATATATATATATATTACAACAAAAAATCTTTAATACTTTATATTGATTTATTTTGCAGTAGAAAAATTGTGTAAGTTTATCATATAATCATAATATCTGTAGTAAATACTAAAATTTAAATTATAATTAACTAGTTATTACTTTCCTTTCTTCGAGATAATATTAACTTGTATGTGAAATATTCTCATAAATTAACGTACAAATCTACTTTTCCAGATAGTTTGACCCTTTCAGTCCTATTTACCTCTTCCGAAATCATGAATTTTAAATAATCATATACAATCACTAAAATACAATTTATATGCCCTAAAAACATAAAGAAATACTCTTAAAATATTACAAAATAATAAGACAATGACTTAAAAACTTGTTTTTTAATTTTTTTACATAGTCAATTATAATTATAAAAAAGTGGGAAAGGCCGATTGTGGATGTTCCTCCTTCGTCCTTTCGGTCTTCGGAAAAATTATTAAGATTTGAATGCAATGATATTGCATTAGAAAATACGATTCTGAGCGAATCTTAATATATTATACTGATAATCCATTCCAAAATTTACCATGAATGTAAATTACATATGTAAATTTATAAAATAAATTTTAAATCCCTATGATCAATATTCAAGAAGTTATCATTTCATGATGAAAATTGTCAGTCATGATTTTCAAAATATTTTGTAAATAGATTAAAAATAATATAATAATAGATTAAAATAGTATATAAGTAGGCTTCTGTAAAAATGTCATACCTTTAAACCAAAACCTGCAAGTAATATTAAACGTTTGTGGAAAAAATTCAAAGCTCTATATTTAGCCGAAAAAAAAAATCAATCCGTTTCAAAATTTTACTAAACGTAAATATTACCTACATTAGTACTCAAAAAAATTTTTAAGTTACTACGATTAAAACTCAATTAATAATAAATAAAATTAAAATGACAGATACCGTAATTTTACCAATTTTCCGTTTCTCAAGGAAACACTTTTGAGAAATTCGAAAAAAGGGCTAAATAAAGTACCAACTGGATGAAATTTGGTACGAAAAAGGGACCCTATTTGTGGTAAGCGGACTATCATTTCTGCCCGAAAAAATGTTTTCATATATCAGAAAAAAAAAAAAATAAAAAGCCTATAAAAAAAATTGTCAGTCACGACTTTCAAAATATTTTGTAAGAATATTAAATAGTATATTATTAGGCTTCTGTAAAATTTTCAAATCGATAACCCAAAATTGTAGGTAATATTAATTTTTTTGGAAAAAAATTCAATGCTCTATATTTTGCCAAAAAATTAACCAATTCCTTCCAAAATTTAATCACACTTGTATATTACTAACGTTACTACTCAAATAAAGTCCCTACGATCAAAACTCAATTAATTATCACAAAAGAAAATATAAAAAGATAACGAAAATCGTAATTTTGCCAGTTTTTGGTTGTTTTTCTTCTCCTATATAAAAACTTTGAAGAAATTCGAAAAATGAGCTTTATAAAGTACCAACTAGACACGATTTTCTACCGGAAGCATACCCCACTTATGATAATTGAACAATTATTTCTATCCGAAAAAGTGTTCTCATAGATAAAAAAAAAAACATCTTTGTAAGAACAATACATTCATCACTCCGTTCAGAATTTAATAAAATGATAATAATATTGAATTTTGAATAATTTATCAATGATAGTGTGACTAGATGTCCAGATTTTGGTGGAATACTAGTATAATGTTCATTATTAATCTGGAATTTCTCTATATTTTTATGTTTATTTGGGGACGTATATTATACTAAATTTCTTGATATTCCAGATTTTGTCCTGATTTCAAATAACCTAGTTATATTTATGACATTATAATTATTGCACAATATTGTTGTTACATACGATAAATTTTATCAAATGAAAAATGTTATCAATTAATATATTTTTTTTATTTTATCACAATAAAAAGTATTAATTTAATATTGTACTTGTTGTCATTTTACTTTTATATACATATACATATTACTTTTAACTATTTGTAATATCACTTGTCATTTACATGTATTATATTAATTATTTGTGTGTTTAAAAATATGCGCAGGTATGAGAGACGGTAATCTAATCCTTTTTTATAAAATATAGTTTTAAATAAAAATATTAATAATTATTATACCCTTATCTAATAAACTAGTATTCTTCTTCTTCTTCTTCTTCTTCTTCTTCACTATATCTTCTAAATATATGGTGGTGGCCACACTGGTCCTACACTTCCATAAATTCGATCACCTACATATCGTCTAATATGCAATATACTATTTGTGTAAGTTCAAAGATTTTTACATACATAATTCGTTTTTATTGCCATATTAACTAAAAATTGATAATTTTCATATCAGTTTACGTTTTATTTATAACACAAGTATATTAAATAAATTTTCGCGTTTTTATTTTATAGATATAACTTTAAAAAGCATGACAGAGCGTAAGATTACACCATAAACTTAAATAAATCATAAATAGTATCTATATATTAAAATATTATTAAATACCTCGTACCTAATTATTTTTCAGCTGGATGACATTTTATATTGTATGATATTTTTCTTTCTAAAAACTAGGGAGGGACCTTTGATGATACATAAATATATATTTCAAGAAATTATCAATGTTTAAATGTTCTCCGTTGACGTGAAAATGCATAACACAACTTACTTGTACCTACACTACAATGTCATCCGGCTGAAAGAATTAGTGCTACCTGAAAATAATTATCTCATTCTGTACAATAGATATGATAGATAATAATGTTTACATAAGTCAAGTACTCAGATAATGCAACCTAACCTAACTCTTTCTGGAAATACCATAAAAAATCTAAAACTATAGTAACCATTAGCACGAATTTTGTTTTTTACACTACGAGTATACCCATATAGAATATACAAAGTATATTTAGAATAGCGTCCCAAGTATATTGTTTTGAGGTGGGCGGGTCGAAACTAAAAATGTAAAAACAATTGAATAATGCGAATTATTTATTTTAATTTTACTTTTCCTTTTTAAAAAAAAAAGTAATCTATATGTATACTTAGCAATTAATATATATATATATATATATATAAAACCATAGATAATACATAATGGATAGGACACATTCATTATTTGACTTTTCTGTCCCATTCATCAAATGATTACACAGTTCACTAACAAAGGTACATAGACAACAAAATATTTATGATAATTAAATAGGTAAAATTAAAAACATACTTTTTATTACAAGTTATATACATTACATAAAGTATAAATAATACAAAACAAGCTAATATTGTTTTTTATTAGGTAATTATTTTCTTAAATCATTACGAAAATGTATAAATTTGGTTAGTTTTTTCAAGGCTAAGCAAGTTAACTATTTTTTTTAACTCAAGAAGTATAATTATTTTAGAAATTTTTCAATTAAGTTAAACATTAAAAGTTAATTGAAAAATGTAACTTAACTTAGTTAAAAAGTTAAAAAAATTTAATAATTTTTAAACCGAAAAACAAATGTATTTTATTAACAAAAATAACAATTATTGACGATAACTAAATAATGAACGTCAAAATAAACCAGTGTTGTTTCCAGTGTTTATTTTCTTTGTTCATGTACCTACCTACTCGTAATATTTTTTATTGTTCGATGACTTCTATTTTCAATTTTATGATCAATATATAAATAACATTATATTATATTATTATAATATAACTTTACTTATATATATATATATATATACTGTAATAAGAAAACCAATAGTTTTTAAAATAAATTTCTGTACCTTAATGGCTATACTGCTAGGTATTTTATTTACCTTTTTTAATTATATTTTATAAAAGTATATTTTTATATTTCAATAAATTAATATTAACTGAAAAATCATTAAAAAAAACTAAAAAATGTAACTCGTTAAATAACTTAGTTAAATGTAACTTAGCTTAAAAACTTTTAATTTTGACTCATTAATGCTTAGTCTTGAGTTTTTTCCATAAATTTATTGATTAGTTATAATTAGTGTTGCGACTTATCTAGATAAATTATCTAGATAATTACTTTTTTATCTTTTATCTTTATTTAGATAAATAAATATAAGTTATTTAAATATTTATTTTAACTAAATATTTTACTTATTTAGATAATTTTTTTTATGTAAATTAGCTAGATTTTTTCGAAAATGTTTCATTTTTATTCTCATTGTCTAAGCCAAATTACTTATTAGTAATTAATATTCTGTGTATAATATATTAATTAATTTCTATAAATAGCCTATATTAGTACAAATGTGTCACGACTGATGTTATTTCCCAGAACTTGATAAATATAAATATTATTATAAATAATATTTATAAATATTTTAAAATTATAATTAAAATACGAATAATAGAAACAGACGACAAGTTATAATCACCGCCGTCCGTCAAATAAAATTCCGTAGAATATAATATTATTATTTATTTATTGAGAAATTTCTCAAATTCTATCTAATTTTTATTTATAAATATAATCCAGCCGTTTATTATTTCCGTATTGGCTATCCGATCATCTAAAATTAATATAAATAATAAATAATAATATATTAGTCATATTAACATAATATCCAGATATTCATGACAATTTATAATAATAAACATTACTTCTTATACACAAATACAAAATACTCGTAAATATCTTTTCAATGTTATTAATTAATAATTTCATAGTCCATGACACGAAAAGCGACTGGAGACTTCTGTCACCCGCCCACCTTAGAACAGTCATGGGTTCTCTTATGTGTGTATTATTTTAGGATGTATTCTTGAAAATTTTTTTTTTTAAAGTAAATAATCAAAAAAAAAAAAAAATAAACATGTTATACAGACATGTACTTACACATGTTATTTTAATTTTAATTTATATAATTATCTGTAATTTGTCTAGATAAAATATTTCTATCTTTTTGGTAGATGAATTTGATTTGTTTATCTTTTATCTGTATCTTAGATAAAATTGAGTGTTGTTATCTTTATCTTTTATTCAGATGATTTTTTTGTTATTTGTTCCTAACACTGATTATAATTGAATTGTTTGTTTTACTTTTTTCGTGAAAAGTTCCGATATCAAAATATTTGTGTTCAATGCATTTTATTAAATAATCCCAATAAGTTTTAAGATTTAATAAATTAAAACGTAAGTTCGGATCATTATGCATACATCCCGTGTCAAAGCAATTACTTAATGGAATAATTCATGAAACAAATACAATTTATTGCTGAGTAGAATAGAAGATATAATTTTAATATTGTTCTCTCTCACTCTCTCTTATTTAAGAACACTGTCTGCTACACATAGTGTATATACATACACATATGTATTATATACATAGATTTTCCATTATACATAATCTATAAAAAAAACAAAAAAATACAGTTATCAAAATAATTTCATTCTTTATTAAATATTATATAAAATAAAATAATTTTTTTAAAAAATAGTGAGCTGTATATGAAATTTATATACATACAACATATCATACATCATGGTTAAATTTCCACTCGTTGAAGCTCTGGTCTCTTAAATAGTTATTATTGTAGTGAACCCACACGTTTATCCATGTTCAACAGAGTCAGAACTTATGAAAACACATTTTATTATGAATATTTTATATTTGATGGTGTTTAACAATTATTTATTATAATCATTATTACATAATAAGGGTAGCGAATTGAATACATTTTAAATCTATATAATTTATAGTATTTTTTTTTAAAAAATGAATAATAAATATTTTTCATAAAAATATTTTCTTAGAAAAATATATTATAAAAATTCGATTTTACTACATGTTTGAAAGTCAAAAGTAGATAATGCTATAAAAAATTAAAGATAATTGTACAAATGTAATTAAAATGTAATATAAATATAATGATTAAAAAATTTTACAGTGCACGTTCATTATAGTAAGTTTAAAATAATATATGTTATATTGTTACATTATAAAGATAAATAAAATACATTATTTTTATTATATATTTTTTATTTTTTCATTAATCATAATCAATTATTACATTTACATAACAAATTTTAATATTTTAAGTTAAATAAACCTAAAAAATGTAATTAATTTTTATAAAAACATATCAGTAAGTTCAACATATGATAGACAGCATATATTCTATCTATTTATAGATTGCAGGCAGAGGAAAATTTATCTTTTTTACGGCAATAGGCACTAAAAATTTGCCGCCCTTATAATAGGTGAACTAGTTACAATACCGTCCAAAATACCTACCTTAAATTATAAACTTCTATTAAATATATAGACAATAGTAGTGGGCATCCATTTGAATTTTTGGACTATTTTTATCACCTATAGTTATGTTTCGTATTGTTAATAAATGAATTGATTAACTGATACTTGTGTTTTTGCTGATTCAAAACTTTTATTTTTATATTTAGTTAACATAATTATTAGCGTACATAATATAAGTTATCTTTGACGTGTTCGGAGTGAACATTTTTCACACTGACCCCGATTTGTCTCTGGTTAGTCCGCTCTTAAAACATGCGAGTCGGTCCAGATAACAATAATATAAAAATACAATAAATCGCCCGATAAGAGTATAATGTGTCGCGTACATATCGACCTTCTTAAATAAAATAAGTTTCAAATTTTAAACTTTCAATTTTAACTAAATTAATACGAATAATACATGAAATTGAAAATAATATCATAATAATAATAAAAAATAATATAATTCCAATAATAATTGAGACAACAAATATAATTTAATTATTTAATTATTATCTTTGAAGGGTAAGGTTAACTGTCTTACCACTCGTTTCAATAAACCGTTGACCGTTCGAACCGTGGCAACCCGAATTGTTTCGTCCTTACCTGCATGGAATTCTGTGACTCGGCCGACTTTCCAGCATAACGGCGGGTGATTCTCCTTGGATTATGTCAGACCCTTACTTCTTGCCATTTTTCACGAGTTTATAGCGAGCTTAAATATTCGTTACGCGAATGAAACCAAAATTGCTGAATGAATTGACTACCTCTTCGCCACATCGTCAACTGGTTTTTTGGTACAGTTAACACTTTCTGTTCAGGTAGAGCATCTAGAAACTCTTTGATCAAAAAATGACCAAGTGTAAGTACCGCTAGATCAGTTGGGTCGTTAGATAAGGGTGTTAAAGGAAAGGAATTTAAGATGGCTTCTACGTGAACAAGCACAGTGTATAGCTCCTCATAGGTGAGCGCGGCATTACCTAGGATCCTATACAAATTTGTTTTCACAGATTTAATTGCGGAGTCCCATAGCCCACAGACAAAACGGGACGAACGAGGAGGTTTGAAGTGCCAGCATACTCCGGCCATATTCATTTCATAGCTTTTTATGGGACCAATAAACCTAATCAATATTCCTATCGATTTTTTTCGTGTTGTTTTTAAACCGTAGACCGTACACGATTACTCTTGATAATTTTGTCGATGACAAATATTTATTTAAGATCGATATGTTCACTGTCGCGGACTTAACTATATTCCTATTCATTCTTTCTTTAAGTATTTGTGTATCGTCATTTTTTTTAAAACATAAAATTATTTTTGGCTAATTCGATATGTCGTCACATAACCATTTCGGACCGTACCACCATAATTCAGAATCGATTAATTGCGACGACGTATAACCACGGGATACCATATCTGCGGGGTTTTCACTGCTACTAACGTGACGCCACTGTGACACAAGGGATAATTCTTGTATCTCGCTAACCCGGTGTCCGACGAAAGTTTTCCATCTCGATGCTGGCGAATATATCCAAGATAATACGATGGTTGAATATTGAATCTGTCCAATAATATGATTCATCTACACGTAAATGTAAACTTGGAATATATTTTGTGGCTAAACGTGTTTATATCACTGCGGCCAATAATTCTTAACGCAGTAAAGTTACGATTTTCAATGGAGTTACACGTGATTTTACGCATATTAGACTTGTAGTAATGGTACCGTTTTCTTCGACCATTCGTGTGTATAAACATGCACCGTATGCGTTAATAGACGCGTCCGCGAAACCATGAATCTGCATAATACGATTTGTCGTTGAACCGGTTATTTATCGCTTTATAACTAGTGAATTAATTAATTCTATATCTTTACCCTTTTTTATCCAATCTTCGCGTATTTCATGAGGTAACAAATCATCCCAGCTAATCTGGAGTTGCCATAGTCGCTGCATAATCAATTTTAATTGAACAATTAAATTGAAATTGTTCAATATCTCTTCTATCGCTTATATAATTTTCAAAACGCGTGAGCTAAACTTTGAATATGCCTCGTCGGCCAGTGACATTGCTTATCTCCGTCATATTTCTATTGACTTCAATTTTTTATTATTCAATTATTAATTATTTTTCGTGAATATAAAGTAATTAATTTTGTAATTTTTTTTTTATTCGTTTGATTATTTTTAATAAAATACTACGAAATTGCCGCCCCCCAAATTTTGTTACCCTTGGCAGCTGCCTAATAGGAAATTCACCTCTGAATGCAGGGAATCGTTTCTCGCTAGCAGTTAATCATAGTGTCTGATAATTTATATATACCTTCGTTCCCTTTCCAAGAAGTCAGCAGTTGTATTTGCTAAAATGTTGATTGTGACCTTAGACATTTTATGATATCTGCATATGATCCTGAACAATGCATGTCGTGGAGATCTATTGATCTTCTCTGCATTGACAGGGTCCGTTAACATTGTTAGTGTTTGTAATTAATCTATTTGAAAGCATTATTACTGCATCATCCATTAACAGCCCACGTCTGTAGCCATATTGATTTGCTGGTAGCTTATCTTCAGCTGAATTTGGAACTTTATTTGATTCAAAACTATCTTCCAAAAATCATGTTTATTTTATTCATAATAAGTCATTTATGAAACAGAGATTATTAAAATGTATGTGTATAGTGATAATAATGATTATTCTGCATTAAAAATTGTGTATAATTTTCATTCATATATTATTCATTAGTGTGTTCCCATATTGAATATGCCTCTTTAGTTTGTCATTATGATAGAAGATATTTGTCGAAACTAGAGTATATATAGTATCTAAAAATAATTTTCTATGATTTGTATCCTTAAAGTATAATTTTAAAAGACTCCCTCATTCAGAATTTCAGAATATATTATTATAAGTATTTTTTTTAAAATAGTTTCATTAAATAAAAGATTTCAAATGCTAAATTTAAAATGTTTCTTTAAATAACTACATAATTTAATCGATTTTCCTGAGCTTTTGGAAGGAAAAAACTTAAGAGTAACGTTAATAAATACTAGAAGTAAATAATTGAATAATTTTTTTTTTTGTGAAATATTCTTATGCACTGATCTTTCGTACGTTATACAACGTCCCTAATATTTTTATTCAGGTAGGTTATTTAATGTTCAATTATTTTGTATTTTTGAATCCAAATCATATTTTGTGTACTTTACTATTAAATTTCTATATTTTTACCGAAATATCTTTGGAAATATACGTGCACTGAGTCAATTTTTCATACCGGGAAACTAGATAAAATTAGGCCCCACTTTCTACTTATTAATAGGAATAGATCTTATATACACCATGTATATCAGTCATGTTATCAACTTTCTTACTAAAAATAAAACTATAAATTTACCATTTTTTTTCAAGTTAAAACATTGATAGGGAGTCCATAATATTTAAAAGCGCCTATTTAGAAGTATTCAAATCATAATTTTTCATTATTCTACATGAATTTTTTACCATAGAAATAAGTTAAGGTTAGGTTAATTTGGATATTACTGTCACGCAATTACAATTGTAGATTCTGAGCGAAGCGAGGAATGTATTGGTTTTACAATGATGTTTTTTTTCTCGCATCTAAAAACATTTTTTCGGGCAGAAATAATGGTCAAATTATCACAAGTTAGGTATGCTATCGGTAGAAAATTGCATCTAGTTAATAATTAATTTAGCTTATTTTTCAAATTTCTCAAAAACATTTTTTTTTGGGAGAAGAAAAACTACAAAAATATGGCAGAAAATCAGTTATATGACGGTTTCCGTTATTTTGAATTATTTTATTTCGTGAAAGCAAATTAAGTTTAGATCTTAGGGAGTTGAAAATTTGTTTGAGTATTCACATAGGTAATTTACATGAGTGATAAAATTTTGGATATTATTATCAGTATTTTATATTGTGTTATATTGAGTTTCGCTCAGAATTGTATTTTCGAATTCAATAATATTGTATTCAAATCATAATTATAATAAATCACTCATTTCAACGAGGACCGAAGGGACGATGGAGGAACATCTAAAATCAACCGTACCTCTTTTTAATTTTTTTTTTGGTTTATAATCACTAATAAATGAATTTAAAAAACTAATCTAGACCTACGTGTACTTAAAAAACATGTGTTATTACTATTATTCTTTAAGTCCTTATATTTAGTATATTACTTCTATAATTATGTACTATAATTTTAACTATTAACCTCTTGTAAGGTATTTAACTAAAATTTAATTCAATGACTTTATTTATATAGTTAATTTTTTATTGTGCTAAATAATTTTCTTTATTGACAGATGAATTTATATCGAGTAAGACTATATTTTATGTTAAATCTAATGATTAAGAATTGCAAAATTATAAATATTGAGATATAGGTTTTTATTTCTTAATTATATATTAAACCAATAACGTAGTATTATTGTTGTTATGCATTTGTAATAATTATGTCATAGTTACTTATAACATTTCTATGATTCATTAAAAACCATTTAATGTATTATATTTTAATATAGTTGTTCAAATTATCATAATTTTTTATTTATTTTCGCTACTAAATGATTTGATATCCGCATTTTAAAACACGTTTGAAATACGAATTTTAATTTATTACATTATATTATTGTATAATCTGACAAGTATCTAATTAACCAAAACAATTTCATTTTTATGGCAGAGTGTAATTTTGGTAAGGCATTAAAAAATTCACTCTTAATTAATATATATTATTTTAAATAATTAAATGAAAATCACAATAACGTTAATTGACAATTTTGAATAAAGATTAAAGTATTTATAATATTGAGGGTTTAATTAGTTATTATATTTTTAATTTTCTAGTTTACTTTGTCTTTGGCGTCCTAATTTTTATTGATATCAATAATAACTTCTTATTCTGCTTGATACCCTTTTCCAAACTTAATTTATATTTTTCACCGTATCTACACTGTTTCTTTTAAATCTGAACGAAGCGAGGAATCTATTGGATAAAATGGCAAAATTACAGTTTCTCTTAATTACATTTTTTTTTTTTATTTCTTGATAAGTTATCATTGATAATTAATTGAGTTTTGATCGAAGAAACTTGAAACTTTTTTGGAGTATTAACTCGGGTAGTTTAAATGCATGGTAAAATTTTGGAATTGATTGGTTAATATTTTTATCTAAGAATTGAGCTTTGAATCCTTTTCATATATTTATATTTATATATATTTGGCTTATTCGAGGCCGTTTAGACCTTATCGCCGCTTCAACTATGCCTCTCCACTCCTCTCTATCCAATGCTAATCTTTCTCCATCTCTGATTACTAAGAGTTTCAGATCTTTTTTTACTCGGTCGCTTCACCGCTTACTTTGTCTTGTTTGATCTGGGTTCAATCATCATCCGTCAAAGACTAATTGTTGTATTCATTGTACTAACAATGAATATTATTATAACTTATTATGTGGATACCAACTTATTTATATTATGATACAATATAATATATAAAGTCAGACATATAAATTGTACAAAAATTATCTATACAAAAAACATAATGAAATAAATTCTTCATTCTAATACCTAAATATTTAATTTTGTATAGATTTATACTGGTTTATTCGTTTGTTTGATAGTAAGTTTTATAATATTTTATTTTACACTGATAAAAGAACTTATTTGAAAGTATGTTAGTTATTTATTTTATGACGAAGATGTGTTTTATGTACCTACTTAATTCATTAATTTACTATTTTATACTAAATTGAAATTTTATACTAAATACTAAACAAATTTTAAATTATACCTAATGTAAAAAAATGTTATTTCATTTTCTAAAGCTAATCCAATATTTGGAGAACCAATGTTGTCATATGCATTAAGAGCTATTAAATCAAGTAATATATATATATATTGTGTGTGTGTGTGTGTGTATGTGTAATGTTACGTAATTGAGTACCTAGTTGATATCTATGAGTTAGGTCATAAAATACATTTTACTCGTTTTTCAAAAAACTGTTTATTTCGAATGTTAATGACCTTAAACTAGATACACTACAAAATATGTTATGATGATTATCAGAGCAATATAATGAGTTATGGCGGTTTTAAATCAAAACTTTTAAACACTTCGTATAAATATATTTAAAAAAACAACATTTTTTATTTCTGTTTTTAAATATAATAATTATAATTTATTGTTTGAACAAAATTAAAGTTAATGTATAATATATATTTTATAAATATTTTTATTTTTAAATTTTAAAAAATCGCATTATTTTAGAATGCATTATAAATTTATGACACTAAAAATACTCTTCACAGGCGAATTTTGCATGTAATAAGTCATATAAATTAAATTAATAAGACCTGTACCCAGATTGGTATGTCTTATATAGTAAATATTTGTGTTTTTCTTGTTAAGTCAATGAGTTGATTGGGTTTTCCAACCCATTACGTTTTCAAGGGTCTGGAAGATTCTACCTACCTGCTATTAACTATTTTTTCGACTTTACTAATTAACCACTAAAATCTAATATAAAGCCTGTCCAAAAATTCAACGAACATTATAACGCTTTGCTTTATTCAATATCACAATATTAATATCTATGACAGTCACTCACTAACGTCTCTTCTACAATAACTTTATATATTATTTAAAACACTAAACGATATATAATAATATATACCTTAACAGTTTCCAATATAATTATGCCAATTTTCTTTTCTTTAATAATCGGCCAATTCTGACAATACATTTAATTATCGAAATTAGTCTAGGCAAAATGGAATATTATCTAATCTACAGTAATAATTATGTCGTATATGAAACTTAGTACTTATTTAATATAATTCTACATTTTTTTACACTATATAGTTGTTAATTCTAGTAGGAACTTTGACTTTTTGTTTTGTCCTTTTGTTTTTGTTTTTTGCCATTACCTCTAATAATATTTTCTTGACTAGTAATATTATTCATTTCAATTTTTTTTTGTTTAAACTCTTCTCTTCTCAATCCCCATGACTTTAACTGTGATATATGCGCATTTTTAATGTACTTATGTTCTTTTTGTTTATTAATTAAAACATAAAAATCACTAGACAGTACAGCAATCACTTTTAAAGGATCTCTGCAACTTGGTTGAGCTCACAGTATGAGTTTGTTTTTTTATCATCACTTCCATTTCTCTTGGAATATACTGAATATACTCATATAGATGTTTATAATATGTTCCTTTTGCTTATCCAATATATTCGATCTGGCTATTTCACTGCCTGTTTCACGGAGTAGTAACCAATTCTTACTGGTCATCTTAATACTTTTTATGGACTTTGAGGCTTACCTGGAAAGATATCCATATAACATCTTAAACTTGCGTACCATTTGTAGTCAAACTGGCCAAATTATTTATCTATTGTTGTACGTTTTATTCAACTCATCATATCAATCATATTCTAGTTGAGTTATCATCTTACTCATTAAAGTCCATTAAACTCGTTTCACTTATCCATTGGCTTTAGAAAATTGAGCTGCTGTTAATGTATATTGTACCCAATTTTCATCACAGTACTCTTCGATCAATATCTAAGTGAAACTTGCACACTTATCACTGAATATTATTTCAATTTTTAAAGTTGAAATTATTAATAATTACATTCTTGATAAATTTATCATCATAAACCTAATTATATAAATGAAATTTTAATTAATTTTATAATTTTAGCACAATTAATAATTATTTTAAATTAATCTTAAATTAATAGATAACAAATATAATATTTAATCAATTTTAGAAAGAATACCCGTGGCTCCAGAAATATTTTCTGAAGTTTATAATTTAAATTATCAAGAGGGTAAATAATACATTTTATTATTTTATCATTATTATTGTACTCTCTATTGATATAGGATTACAGCCTTTTAGGGTTTAGGAATAATTAATAATGTTCATATCAGTTATCAGTCACGAGCATTTGTATAAATGGAGCCATAGATAATAAAGAATAGATAAAAATAATAGAATAGAATAGACAATAGATAATAAAGAATGAATAGGTCAATCGTGTATACGTGAAGAAGTAAAGTGATTTTTTATTATTTCATGACATTTTTATTTTTCATTATAACTTTTTCTATAAACATTTTCCGGATAATGTCGAATCACCCTTGCCATAAGCCAGACAAACAACACAACAATGAAGAATAAACCATTATGATTTATATTCAAATATAGGTTTTTTTATAAAAAATATATTTAAGTTAAAAAAAAAAAAAACTATAATATTATTTAAAATAATAATATGAATTAACGTAAATTGTCGTTGATAAAATATAAAATCATAACAGGCACGTTGGTGAGATAGAAGATATCTGATCTTTTCGACCGCGGCACCTAACATTAGTACTTAGTAGCAGAGGTGTATCGAATCCGGTCTTCGAATCCGGTCTTCCGTGATTTTTTAACACAGACGAAATCTCTGCTGATCGATCTTATTTATGTTCTTTTAGAAACATACACATTCTACTATGCACTTCTTTACTATTTATATACTTTTTTTACGTTTATTGGACTGGAGTAGTCCTTTTTTTCTTTTCGTATTTAGCGTGTGTTATGTTAGTATTATTATGTCCATCCAGAAAAATACTTTCAACTTAAAACTTTTACTACTGTAAAAGTTATTTAAATATTACTCTAGCTGAACAATTTAATATATATTGTTATTGTATCTTAGACCAAAAATGGAATGTAGAAGTTATAACTTATCTTAGTGGAAGATTTGTGATTGATATTGTATTAAATAATAGTTATTTATATCAGTAGTTATAATTATATTTATTTTATTTTGTTCGCTCCTTTTATTAATAATCATGCGTTGTTACAAATCATCGTGGCCAATTACCTTATTATAAGCCCTACATTAAAACACTTGGTAATTCAAATACTATTTATTTTAAATGTGCTAAAACATTACAGTATAATTTTAGTTAGGTACCTACAGAATTCTAAATTGAAATTTTTTTAGATATTTAAAATTATATTATATGTGTATATATAATATAATATAATATAATATATATATATATATATATACATATTAATTCATTAGTAGAACTTATTACTAGAATACCTCTTTGTTGAAGAGTTTTTAATTTTTTAATATTAATATAATAATATACTATTGAATTAACTATTAGAATTATAACTAATTAAATTGTTAATTTTTCTTAGATTTCAATATACAACTTTTAAGTACTTCAACATATGATTTGATTTTTATGGCTATCGTATTAAGTTATTGAATATTTATGTTCAGATATATTTATTGTATAATAACAATTGATTGATTGTATGTTTATATACCTAATATTATTATTCATTGTTATCTAATAAAATAAAATTTAAATACGAAATTTATTTATTAAAATAAACTTAAACCCAACACTGATAACAACTTTCTTATTATATAAAAATATTTTAAATCCAAATAGTAGGTTAGTTTTTATTAATTCAGTTTATTATGCGAATTAAGATAGTAACTATCTTAATTCGTGGTTTATAAACTACCTTATCAGTTATGTTTTATTAATATTACGGACTAAGATATACAGGACTGGAAATGAGCAGACGGGCGATGTAGATTGTCTACTAAATGGAACATGTGGAACGGGGTACGGGGGAAAAACTGTCTACTAGCAACACAACCGCAATTTAGTGATTTAACTTTTATAATAATTTATGTAAACGTATTAATTATAGTATAATATCGATACATCCAAAGAAAAAGGTAGTAACTCAATTTTTTTCGTTTTTGAGTTACGACTTTTAACACTGCATTCTGATAAAGGATTTTTTTCTTTATCAACCATGAAAATGATTTTATTTCCATCTATCCCTAAGAGATAATAAAATAATAATAATAAAAGAAAAAAAAAAATAGAATAATAAATTAATTTTGAATTTTATTTTGCTCCTCCTGAATAATTGACAAAATGGAGTTACTACCTTTTTTGTTGGATGTATCGATATTATGATATTATTATTTAATTTTTTAATCTACGGTACAATATACTAGTAAATAGTATATTATTAAAAATACCTGTTTATTGTCGATTAGTTCTATCTTCTATACTATACACAGTTTAAGATTTTCTAAAAATTTAAAAGAAAATAATAATTTTCTAATTTTCTAATTTTCTATTAAAGTGGTATATAAATATGAAATTTTAGAATGTAAATGTCGAATCACATTAAATATAAAATATTTTCTTTACCAAAAGATAAAATAATTAGGGAAAAATGGCTAAAATTTATTTTTAATATTAATAATAAAGAAACTAACGCAATACATTTATGTTAACTACATTTTAAGCCAGAAGAAATACATCATACTTACAATTGTTGGAAAGATTATAATAGTAATGAAAAAAATGTAAATGTAATTTCAATTATAGTTATCAATATGTTGTACTTAATTGTACAAAGTTGTATACATACATTATTTTAAAACAACATAATATTTTAGAATATAATATGTGAAAATAAGCAACCTAGATTGAAATTAAATACAATTCCAACGATTTTTAAGAATTCATAAACATCTACTCATAAACAGTTGATATTTTCAACAAATAATGAAGAAATGCCATTACCAGTATTAATTATAAATCAAGTATCTATTTAATTTAATAATAATAATAATAATATAATAAACACATTTGAATTCAATTTCATCATTTTTAGGATAATATATACATAAACACATTTCAAGAAATTCTTAAATATAATATGTTATTATCAAAAGGTTGGAATACATTCTCTATTGTTCTCTTACCTATTCTTGAATCAAAAGGACATTTGATTCTTTCAAGTCATGAAATGTTTTTATTTATATCCGTTATTAAAGAAGGATTTAATACATATTGTAAGCAGCCAGATGTTTTTGATAAAACTATTAATTATACAATCCAAAATTATAGTCATTTATTAAAGTTTCCCTGAAAAAGACACGAAAGTGAAATACTTACAGCAATATTTTGTTTCTATATAACAATGTGTATGAAACATTATACAAAATCTCAAAATCGAGAGACAAAAATGTTTACATTTCTTAACTATACTCTATATACAAATGAGCATATTATAATAAACCTATAAATTCACGACTACGGGATTTTCTCGCATGAGCATATTGTAAATTATAATATTAATATTATTTAAACTATGCATTATTCTATAAAATTGTTTAGTGCTAACTCAATAGTAGGTAGCTAGATGGCAGTGGTGTTGCTAGTAGCATTGATTATAGAATAGAGTCTATTCTATAATCAATGCTAGTAGGTATTTTTTCCCTCGTACTCGCCACATATGTTCCATTGTGTGGACACGTCATTTTGCTCGTTTCCTGTCCTGTATATCTTAGTCCGTGATGAATATTAATGGGAGGTACTGAGATAGATATGATATACCTATATCTTATCTATCTCATTGTCGGTGGCAAGATCTGTAGAAACCGCTACAATACTCTCCGAACGTGACACGACTGTGACAATTTTGGTAACGTCGTTTTGCCCTCCAGCAACACAACGACCCCTCAATGACGGCCCCCTAGTTCACTCGTTCGTTCGACACGCACGTGAACACGCGTGTCAACGCGACACTTCCATACGATGACCCGAGACTCGCTTACGCGACCGACGAAAACATCATCGTCTAAACCAGGGATCCCCAAATTATTTTGGACAAGTGTCCCCTTTTCCAAAATGAACTGTTGCTTCAGACCCCCATGGCCAAATCACCTACTTAGATGATTAAAAGGGTATAACACATAGGAAAAATATTTTTAATTATTGATAATAAAACAATCGATAACGATTTTATATCAATATTTTATTGTTAACAACAAGAAATAACCACGTTAGTAACTCACGGTTGATTATATCATAGGTGATACACCATGCAGTATAGGGTTAATTTAATAGGGGTCGATTTTTAGACCTCGTCGACCCCCAAAATCAGTTTTCGTTTATGTCGACCCCTAGGAAACCGATATCGACCACTTTGGGAATCCCTGGTCTAAACGCATTGATCCGACATGTCCACGAGATTGTACTTGTTACCCTTATGAAAGACTTACCAAACTTCATAATTTTATATCTCGCTCGCGCTCACGGTAAACGGCTCGACAAGCAACCCCGCGTATGTTGTTACGAACTCGTCGCGTATTTTGCAAATGTATACTTAAAACTGCTCTGCTCTGATTGGTTCGTTTGAATTTACCGCGGTTTTGTTCAACAGTTTTACTTTAGTTTACCATCATATTTATTTGCTGCACTAAATAATACATGATATATTATATGTTCTGATGGTTTCATATTATTATAAATATTAGTATTATCATTGATTATATATTATATTATAATCATAAACTCATAACCTACACTTGCAACAACTTATAATATACATTTTATTATACAATTTGATTAGTTAATAATTCATTGTAATAAGATAAACAACGTAAATAATAATATAAGATACCTATATATTTTATAATGCATTGACCTCAACCTAACCGCAGACGTTAAAAATAATAATT
Organism: Eriosoma lanigerum; assembly: GCA_013282895.1. Taxonomy (NCBI): domain Eukaryota; kingdom Metazoa; phylum Arthropoda; class Insecta; order Hemiptera; family Aphididae; genus Eriosoma; species Eriosoma lanigerum. The sequence goes on from CM023359.1 coordinate 3,969,374, forward strand.
TACGTTTTTAACCCGATAACCTAATTTATTCTGATAATTAATGCGGCTTCAAATTTTTAAATTTATGTAAGGTTCACTCTAAAATCGTCTAATCTATTTTGAACGCAGTTCATCGCACAATGTATGTTTGATTTTTATGAGAATTCAGTTGGCTACTAAACTAGAGAACTATCCCTTCACAAGGTTTCTTTTTAAGGGTAACTTAGAGGATACTTTTGTATTTAATATTAATATGCGACAATTTCTTTATTTTATAGCAACTCAACCCCCAATGTTTTTTCCTAGATCCGCATTTGCGTGGTCCTTTTTATTTTATAATCCTGTGTTAATGACCCAGGTCTATTTCTGGACCACCATACTTAAAAACAGTATGCCACAGTAAATTATACTATGTAATATTATATTGTAGATTAACTTTTAACTACTAGAAATAAGACAATCACATCCGTGTTATCGTGAGACTAGAATTATAAAATGCATATTAGTATAAAATACCACGAATAGGCTAACCCGAATGATATTGTAAATTTCCACGAACTATCGAACGCGTATACAAATATATACTACATATGGGCTTTATTTATATCTCTATCCGTTTGACGCAATATGGACCACATAATGTATCCCGTTTACTTATAATTATAATTATAACTGATAGTGGATATGGTTAAAACACACAACCAGAAGGCAGAAGGGTTAACAGGAAGACTAAATTCTATAAAAACGAGAACGATATCAGGATAAATCAGACGACCGGCACGACTACTTTTCAATGACTACTGAGACGACTTCTAAAGAACAAGTTAACTCAACACGATTTATGTACTGATTGTAAACACTTTTATTCTATATTAACCGTATAAGTATTTCAATAAATATAATATTATTTGAATTATTGAGTTATTAAAATTCATTCTGGTACGGATCACATTAATCTGTGTTCGAAACTTACACAAAAGTATTTTGGTCAGGCGACACCGCGGCG